>JBBPNZ010000705.1:0-14915 GCA_038091195.1 Phylloporus rhodoxanthus | reverse complement strand
CAAATGGGCATATCTCCACAGCCCCTGGTTCAAATCACATGACCTAGGGACGGATTTGTAGCCAAGAGCAAGTACTATCTGCCACCTCACCAATGCTAACCGAAATTCCCACAGGTGATTGCAGTGCACTTCGTGCACTGCATCAAGGTTAGGCATTGCAACGCTTTTTGGAGTCACTGTATATATGCAGTCCACCACAAGAACTAAATCCCATGCACTATGATCGTTCGTTTCGAGTTCAGTGTTCGAGTCAACCCTTGGTACCGGACAATAACGCGTCCGAGCAGAGCCAGGTGGAAGAGAACTAAGCACAAGCCAATCCAATTCCTCGATCGTAATATTAGATTTCGAATTGCCAAGGGATCCATCAGAGCTGTTTAACAAAACATTCTTTCGAATGAGAGGCAAGAGAGGCCTGATGTCTGTCATAGTAAAAGTGCGGACTAGAGGCGCCAGTGCAATACCGAGGAGTCCTGTACCCGCCCTCCATGCGGGAAACAACTTTAATTGCAAGGAATATCGCCTTTATAAACGAGCACGCTCACCCTAGTTCAAGGCAATGAGATTTTGCCAACCGATCTTGATCGAAGAGGGGTGATTTGGGAGGGAAGAAATGTTGCTGTAGGACAGTATTTGCTAATTCTGTACTTTGTGTACCCGTTAGCTAGACGACCGCCATATTCAAGCAAGCCTCACCTTGCTCGCCAAACCACGCTTCCCGTGTCCCCGTTTCTACTGCGTAGTGCGGTAGGATCCTGTGCGATCTCAATCACGATTACCCGTGTTGGCATGTCCAACGCTTTCTTTCGCGGATGTTTCATTTTTTTCGTGGGTTTATCATGATTAATAGTGTGAGGGTGGAGCTCAAAGCGGATTGTCAGGGTGTCTTTCCGCGAGTTGATGTGACCAAGCCCGTGATAGCCGTCTGGACCGACGAGATTTGTCGTCTGGTTGAGTGTCGAGTAAAGCAGAAAGATCTTGAGTCGTGTCAGCGCCTGCTATGACGAAGGATACATGCTTGAGATGGATACCTCTTCATCAGCATCAGAAATTGGAGAGTTGTTGACATCAAGCAAGATGAGAGGCCGTGCCATTACTAACCTGTGTGAGTAGGAAGCGGTTTTCGCGTCGTCTGCCGCGGCCCGGCCGACGGCCCGTGAAGGCAAGCGCAAGTGGGTCCCATGGTCTCCCAGCCTCCACTCTCAAAACATTGCTGATATGTCTGAGAATGTGTTCCAATAAGCAGATAACCCCGGGCTACTTTACCTATTACAATGTGCGGGGTTTCACCACCACCAACTACTAGGCGCCGGGGACAGACACTTCGGTATCATTTTAGCAATACACATCCAACTAGGTCTCATTTGTTCCACAGTCCAGACTGACATTCGAACGTTCAACGCAGAGGACATGTCAGATCTCAAAACAGTCCCAAAATAGTCCCAAAAAAACTAGCTAGGGTGCCGCTGAAAGCATGGGCTTGTAACTGTGCACCGCGCCCACAGACTGGCAGCATTGTTGGTTTAAATATCAGAGCCAATACTAACTTCGCATTGAAGTCGTAGCACCATTCCTTTCCCAGGTATGGATTCAACACCGTCCGTTCCGCACATGATGAGCGTCTGAATGCTATTCGTGTAGCTGATCAGGGACATCGGTGTCACTGATGGAAAAGACCCTCGTGTTGGATACTACGTTGGACTCGTGGTTCGTACCCCGTGCGTCCTGCCTTAAGTTTTGAGATTGAGATTGTTAGCATTCGTTATTTTTTTTCACCGAGGCGTGTACAGTATTTCACTGGAGCCGCATGTCAGACCAGGTCGGTCGCAAACCCGTCCTCATGATGGGCTTTTGGGGCTATCCACATCGATGTGTTTCTTTGGGTTATCCAAAACTTTCTCGACCATCATCATCAGTTGGGACCAACCTTGGTTTTGTTTTCCACTTGACTGACGAGGTAAGTACTCTAAATCGAGTTCTTAATGGGGCACTGAATAACGTTGGCGGAATGAAGAACATGATTGTCGAGATCACGGACGAGACGAATGTTCCCCAGGTATGGGGGTGTCTTACCAGTCACCTGGTCCTTATGGGGTTTGTGTTCCTCGTTCTCGCCATTTGTGCCAAATTAACCTCAAGGCCATTGATTGGCGAGCGTCAATGCTTTTTCATGGTACTGTTATTTACGACGGAGGTACACACAAACCATGTTTACGGTTTTCATGCAGACTGCGAAACCTCGAGTGACTGTGATGCAATACCTTTTTGGTGGAAAAAAACAAGGATGATAGGCCGACAGCCGATCCAGGGATTCTCGCACATGCAGCAATAGCAGTCCCCTTCCGGTCCCTTTTTGCTCGCCCGGCGCTCATTGCAGCAGGCAGTTATGCTACGTTTGCCCTAATCAAGATAGCGCTACGCTCTGTGCAGTTATCCCGGTCTTCTACGCGATGCTCACTGTGGACTTGACCCCTCCAACTTGCTTGCGACGTAATTAATGACTTCACAGTCCACGTTCGAACAGTGATCACGTTATAAGTGCTGTTGCACCGAGCAGGTTGGCCTTGCGCAGATACGGTCGTCTCTTTCGTGCACGCTGTTGGTCCCGCGAACGTAAACTCTGCTTTCTCGTTCAGCATTAAAGAACACTTCATGAGAGGGTTTGGGTGATGGGTGGCAATATGCGTGTTATTTGTGCGTATTGGTTGCTGTATTATTCAGACTCAGCTTAGACTACGGCTTTCTCTGCAACTGCCACCATCACCGTCTGTCATGTCCGATTCACCAAGACTCGTAGACTCGTTCACTGCTCCAAAGGAGATTCTTCAAGAGTTTGCAGACCTTGCAGAGGAGGAAAACATTGACCCTTTTGCCGAAACGGCCTCGAAACGTCAAATTGCGTCGAGGCAATCGGATTATCACAATCGTCGGTTCAACCGAGTTGCACAAGAAAGCGCCGATGCATTCAAACATGCCGAGGAAGGTATTGAGGTCGAGGGAGGGTATAAGGACGCGATGAGGTTGACTCGTTTGGAGCAGGAGGAGGCACGTGTGCGGAGGGCGATTGAGGAAAAGGAGAGGCGAGAGAGGGAGGAGGGGAAGATGAAAATGGACCTGGACAAGACGCCTCCAGCTGCTGAGCTTGAAGATGTCGCTATGGAGCTCGCTGCTGCTAAAGAGCTTGTGGAGGCCAGGGAACGGGACCGAGAAGCGGCGGGCGCAAGGCGGAAACGAAGATGGGATATGACAGAGCCTACGGACGAGAATGTGGATCCTAACAAGACGGGACTGTTCAGGGAGAAGGAAGAGGCATCTACACCAAAGAAACGGCGGTCCCGCTGGGATGCCGCACCCACGGAGAATGCTGTCTCTGTCGCCGACACCCCCAAGCGTTCGCGTTGGGATCAAGCAGCTGTCATCCCTGATACTCCCATGACCCAAATTATCATGAACGCCCCGGGTATCATGCACGAGGACAAGCACAACCGCTACCTTGCAGATGAAGAACTGGACGCTATTCTGCCGGCCACAGGGTACGTCATTGTCACTCCTCCGCCAGGCTATGCGCCAATGGTTACCCCCCGCAAGTTAATGGCGACGCCTATCACTGAAGTCGGGGGTTTCCATATACAAGAGTCATCTGATGCCGCTGCTATCGCCGCCGCAGCGGGTCTCGCACCCGAACTGCCCACTGAGATTCCTGGAGTTGGCAACCTTGCCTTCTTCAAGCCGGAAGATGCTCAGTACTTCGCAAAGATTCTGAAAGAGGAGGACGAGACTGAGCTTTCGGTGGATGAAATGAAGGAACGCAAGATCATGCGGCTTTTGTTGAAGATCAAGAACGGCACGCCGCCTGTCCGGAAGACCGCCCTTCGTCAGATTACAGATAAAGCTCGCGAGTTCGGCGCTGGTCCACTCTTTGATAAGATTCTCCCGCTACTCATGGAACGCACGCTGGAAGATCAGGAACGACATCTGCTAGTCAAGGTTATCGACCGCGTCTTGTACAAGCTCGACGATCTTGTCCGTCCCTACGTGCACAAGATCCTAGTCGTCATTGAGCCACTACTTATTGACGAAGATTACTATGCTCGTGTCGAAGGCCGCGAAATTATTTCCAACCTCTCCAAAGCCGCAGGTCTTGCCCACATGATCTCCACCATGCGACCCGATATCGATCACGCTGATGAATACGTTCGCAACACCACTGCGCGTGCATTCTCCGTCGTTGCATCCGCCCTCGGTATCCCTTCCCTGCTTCCCTTCCTCAAAGCTGTTTGTCGCAGCAAAAAATCGTGGCAGGCGCGTCACACTGGCATTCGAATCGTCCAACAGATTGCCATCATGATGGGCTGTGCGGTGCTTCCGCATTTGCGGAATCTCGTGAACTGTATTGCTCATGGACTCACGGACGAACAGCAGAAAGTAAGGACCATGACGGCGCTTGGCCTCGCGGCCTTGGCTGAAGCTGCAGCGCCTTACGGTATCGAATCGTTTGACGAGGTACTCAAGCCTCTGTGGCTTGGTATCCGTCTACATCGTGGCAAGGGTCTCGCCGCCTTCCTGAAGGCGATTGGCTTCATCATTCCCCTCATGGACCCCGAATACGCTTCTTATTATACAAAAGAAGTTACTGTCATCCTCATCCGCGAGTTCCAGACATCCGATGAAGAGATGAAGAAAATCGTACTCAAAGTTGTTAAGCAATGCGCCGCTACAGAGGGTGTTACTGCTCAATATATCAAGCAAGATATTCTTCCGGACTTTTTCAAGTCGTTCTGGGTCCGTCGCATGGCACTGGATAGACGGAACTACCGCCAGGTTGTGGAGACCACAGTGGAGCTCGCGCAAAAATCAGGCGTTTCGGAGATCGTTGGTAGGATTGTCAACGAGCTGAAGGACGAGGCGGAGCCATATCGGAAGATGGTTATGGAGACCATTACCAAGGTCGTCGCCACTCTCGGTGCCTCTGACATCGACGAACGCCTCGAGGTCCGACTGGTGGACGGTATCATCTATTCATTCCAGGAGCAGACTACTGAAGACCAAGTCATGCTGGATGGCTTCGGTACTGTTGTCAATGCTCTCGGCATCCGTGTCAAGCCGTATCTCACACAGATCGTCTCGACGATCCTCTGGCGTCTCAACAACAAGAGTGCGAAAGTGCGTCAGCAGGCAGCTGACTTGACTACACGACTAGCAGTTGTCATCAAGCAATGTGGCGAGGACCAGCTTTTGAGCAAGCTCGGTCTCGTCTTGTTTGAGCAGCTGGGTGAAGAATACCCCGACACGCTTGGTAGTATTATTGCCGCCGAGGGTGCGATCGCTAATGTCGTTGGTATGACTCAGATGAATCCTCCAGTCAAGGATCTCTGTAAGCGTTTGTTCGTACTAGTTGATGTTCCATGACTGATCCTATGTACAGTGCCGCGCATGACGCCTATTCTCCGTAACCGGCACGAAAAGGTGCAAGAAGCGTCCATCAACTTGATTGGTCGTATTGGTAAGTCTCGTCCGTCTTGATGATATCTTGTGGTACTGATGAGTGTCGTCAGCTGATCGTGGAGCTGAATTCGTGCCAGCCAGAGAGTGGATGCGTATCTGCTTCGAGCTCTTGGACCTGTTGAAGGCCCACAAAAAGGGCATTCGACGAGCGGCTGTCAACTCGTTTGGTTACATTGCGAAAAGTTTGGGTCCTCAAGATGTCCTTTCGGTTCTCCTCACCAACCTTCGTGTGCAGGAGCGTCAGAGCCGTGTCTGTAGTACCGTTGCAATTGCTATTGTGGCTGAGACTTGCGGACGTGAGTGATTCAGCTTGTCTATTGATTTTATAGGCTAACGCCCTCTAGCTTTCACATGTATCCCCGCTATTCTCAATGAATACCGTACTGCGGAGCTAAACGTACGGACCGGTTGTCTCAAAGCCTTGACCTTCGTATTCGAATATGTTGGTCCACAATCTGCATACTACGTCGATTCGGTGGTTACTATGCTTGAAGATGCACTCACAGACCGTGATCTCGTCCACCGTCAAACGGCAAGTGTCATCGTAAAGCATCTGGCTCTCGGTGTAGCAGGTCTCGGCTGTGAAGACTCAATGCTCCATCTAATGAACCTCGTGTGGCCCAACTGTTTTGAAACTTCGCCACACGTCATCGGTGCAGTCATGGAAGCCGTTGAAGCCATGCGTGTGACGTTGGGTCCAGGAGTCCTCCTCAGTTATACACTACAAGGCCTATTCCACCCCGCCCGTAAAGTTCGCGAGGTACGTCTCGTTTACTGTTTGAGACAACGTCCGCTGACCACTCTTCTCCAGATCTACTGGCGTGTATACAACTCGTTGTATCTCGGCGCTGCGGACGCGATGGTACCATTCTATCCTGATCTCGGCGAGCTAAGCGAGGGTCAGAATGTGTATGATCGACACCCATTGCAGATGTTCGTGTGAGGATGTATGTGTTGTAGGTCTCTAGATATTTTCGCTGTAATGCCGTCAGTGATGAGATGCCAGCAAGTGTCTTACTATATATCTAAGCCATACTTAGCGAGGTCCCGTTCGCAAGAACTAATGGGAGTCGACAACAGTTGGCACTTTGTTTGCACTGACTTGTTATGTCTGCCTGATCTTGAACTCCCCTTTAGCGAAACGGCACCGCCGGATCACTTCATCATACTTGGGAGCCGATACGGCGAACCCACAAACGAAAGATTCTTCCTCTCAATTATGTCTTTCTCTCGCAGCTACCACATTCGTTTTCGGCGTCTCATGGGGCATCATGCATCATGGCTTTGTCATTCCGTGCCTTGGTAAGCTTGTGCGAAGACTTAGTTCATGGGACTTGAAAGCTGGCAAGATCGAACCTAGGAAGAAGCATTACCAAGGTAATAGCCTGGCTGTAGTGTCTTGTACTTGACGAGTACACCTTCTGCATAATCCTGGCCTCACATGCTGACCACCAACTATCATCTTCACCACCTTGCTCTAACCCACCTGCATGGACCCAACTGTGTAGCATGTACATACCCACTCTCTCACTCGTCCTTGTCCCATTACAATAACTTCAGAACAAGACGCTATCTGCACCTTGGCCTTAATCACGTTGGTCTCTATGCTCTCTATTTTGTGGGAGACCTCCACGCGATTGTCTGCTGTAAGTCTCGGATAGAACACTAACTCTTAGTGTTTGAACACGGGCTTGACCATGATGGCGATTCCTGGCAGGGTGTGGCAGTGGAAAAGAACGTGTATGATTGGCTGATCGGTGTTTTGGAATCACGTAGCCTTGTAAGTAGGTGAAGCAATGTAATCTCGACTACTATTAGTGTGAATACATGCAGTATTCATTGACGGCTGCTTGGATTTCAGTGAATCGCCGAGTCACTGAAAGAGCATTTTTACTAGGTAATTTCTGAGTGATTGATTGTAGTCACCCCAAACATATATCTAGCGCACGTTGCTCATTGAATAAGTTTATTGAAACAGTCTGGTGATACGAATCGACGTCATACAATTCGATTCAAGGAAGGGCGAGAACTAATGTCACAGATCTAGCTAGCGCCACAGGAATGGTGCTATCACTGGAGAATGTGCGACTCGCAGTCCGGCCGGCAGACCTGTCTGGACGTAAGGCGCATCCTAGTTGTTGCCGCTCCGTCGAGAAGTGCGTTGATTGGATTCGTTTTCAGCCGGCGATGGGTCTATCGTTTGCTTGACTCGCCCCGTGCTCCACTGACTGTCGTGTGTCGCGCCTGGGATCGTTGCTCCTTTGCTCGACCTGTCACGAGGATGAATCGATACTGGAGGGCCACGCACAGTCTGATGATACGAATGGATGTGGTCTATCGATCGCTTGACCCGTGCTCTGCTAGTTTTTGCGTGCGCGCCCGAGGCCGGGATTGTCGCTCCTTGCTTGACCAAGATGAGCGAGTGAACGCGGGCATTCTCGTGCCCGAAAGAGAGGTGGCGGCAAGTGTGAGCGTGCACGACGTACGTGACGAGGTATGCATGCGTATACGGTCGGGCGGCGCTAGGAGGGCTCGTGTATATGCGACGGTACGAGGAGGCAAGAGGCAAGGGCGTAGCGAGCGCATGCGAGCCTATGAGGGTGACGTGCTGATAGAAGTCACTTACACAGGCAGGAGGGCCCGTCAGTACTTGTTGTTCAAGCTGCAGTCATATGATCTCATGTCAACCTTGGTCGCCTACAGGCTACCGCACCCCGATCGCCTCAGCCCACGACGGCGCCGCAGCGATCGTGACAGCGCGATCGCTGCGGTGTCGTCGTGAGTACCTCACGCACTGCCCTCGCGTCGCTCTCGCCCTTGCCTCCATCCGCCTCTGTACGCGCGCATCCACTGGTGCGGTGGACATGTGCAGATGCCAACTACTACCCCGCTCACCCATCCCTCGCGTGTGCGAACGCACCCGCCTGTGTACACGCGCGCGTCAACTATTAGCTTGCACGCAGATAGATCACACTAGCATTCATGCACTATTTGTTTAGTGTTTGTATCGCCTACAGAATTCAGTAGTAACTTCAAGTTGGGATTGAGGTGCCCAGAATCACTAAGTTTTTATAATAATGTTCGGCTCATTTTTCCTTCAGGTTGGCATAGGCTGCAGAGTAGCACAAGGTAATAGCAGGAGTGATACTAATAGTCCGATTAGCCGTGATAAACACAGGTGCCACGGTGCGCCATCATGGACTGGTACGCCTAACCGCCGGTTTGGCAGGTACCTTCTCTAGTTGGATAGATGGAAAACCCGGATTACACGCCGTCTGGACCGTGTCTTCAGCACTCTAACTACGCGCTGCACACGGGCACTGTAATGCGGGAACTGAGTACTGAAGGCAAATCTCATTGATGGATTGATGGGAAGACAATTCAGTTGATATGAATTACGTGAGGGGGTACCTTGAAAGTCTCCAGGGGCGAATAGAACATCGGGGATGGACGAGATGGAAACATGCCCTGGAGAGGACCAACAATGAGTATTGCCCCCTGTTCGCCAGTAACCCTCATTGTATTCCCTTCGTTCATCCTCACACAGCCGTTGTCTTGCATCAATTCCGCCTGTAATTTATTTTCACCTACTACGACAAATAATACAACTTGCAACGAAACCTAAGTACATCATGGACTATCACTTCCCTCTCCCTTGCGCCGCGGCACGTCTCCGAGCGGAGATGCGGACGTAGTTCCGACGAGCGGCCGCTGAATTATGCTGGGTTTGAATTTCATGACACGTGACTAAGTATGCTCCCTTAATCGCAACCCAAAATGGCCATTTCAGGGACACCGTCACTTGTAATTATCTATGCACCATTCAACCAACATTTTGGACAAAGTGTGCGTCATCGTGATCAAAGTTGTTGGGGTTGCTCATTTTTTTCTCGACGCAAATTCAGGATTGGAACTGTGTGGCTGACACCGGTCTGCCAAAACTGCTCATTCATCCAGCGTGAATATACTTCAGTTGTATGATCAAGAGACACCATCTTTCTGATGCGGCGTGATCGGAGATAAGGATCCCGAGGAGTCGAGGCTTACTTCCAACTTCGATCAATCAATACATGATTAGGATGCTGCCTCAGGCTGGTCCTGTCAAGGATGATCGATGATCGGTCTTGGCTGTAGGATGCTGTCTGCTTTGAAAGCAGACCGGTTCTAACTCACAGTTAAAAGTCTGTCGACATTCGACATGGTTTCTCGTCTTTTCCAACTCTTTCCTTCTCTTGTAAACCACTGTCACTCCTTGAAGATCCAGTCTGTCATTGCTGCATGTCCCCTCGATCGACACCCCCAACCATTCTACTTCCCGATCTCTTCTCTCATTGTACCTTTAAACTCCACATAGACCGGAACCACAAACTTGTCTCTACCGAGTCAAAACGATGGCTTTTCAATGGTGACCCAGATCTGGATAAAGCTGCCCGTCGTGCCTTTCACGGCCTCAAGGCTGGGAAACTTGCCGCGATGTGTTACCCAAACTGTGGCTACCCACAGTTGCGCGTCTGCACCGATTTCCTCGGTTGGCTCTTCCATCTCGACAATCTCTCCGACGACATGGACGAATGCAGTATAGACAAGGTTGCCAACGTCGTCATGAACTCGCTTTATCACCCACGTACGTACCACTCTCCTGCCCGTCTGAATCGGATGACGAAAAAGTTCGTGCCTTTATTTTTCTATTTTCATCCTCTGTTCTTATGGCGCCATTCCAGTTTCTTCAAGCGGTTCATCGAAACCGCTGCCCCAGGTACGCGCCAGCGGTTCCTAGAGACGATGGAATTCTTCTTCCAAGCGATCCACCAACAAGCCAATGACCGTGCCAACGGGGCGATCCCAGATCTCGAATCGTATATTGCACTCCGCCGCGATACGAGCGGGT
The DNA here is from genome assembly GCA_038091195.1 of Phylloporus rhodoxanthus. Taxonomy (NCBI): domain Eukaryota; kingdom Fungi; phylum Basidiomycota; class Agaricomycetes; order Boletales; family Boletaceae; genus Phylloporus; species Phylloporus rhodoxanthus. Next base: position 4,522 of record JBBPNZ010000705.1, on the reverse strand, counting down.
GCAAAACGAGCTGGGTGCTCATCGAATACGCGTACAACCTCTGCATCCCAGATGACGTCATGGACCACCCAGTCCTCCGCGCACTCGGCGAAGCCGCCAACGACCTCGTCACTTGGTCCAATGTAAGTGTCCATCTCTTACCCCATAATATTTTCGAACACGTCTGTCGTTTTCAGGACATCTTTTCGTACGACGTTGAGCAGTCCAAGGGACATACGCACAACATGGTCGACGTTTTCATGCACGAGCACGGGCTCGCCCTCCAGCCTGCTATCGACGCCGTTGGTGCGCTCTGCAAGTGCGCGATCGACCGGTTCATAGATGCACGTGCGTGTCTGCCCTCGTGGGGCCCTGCGATCGACGCGGACGTGCATGTGTATGTGGACGGTCTCGCGGACTGGATCGTAGGGAGCCTGCACTGGTCGTTTGAGACGGAGCGGTATTTCGGGAAAGAGGGTGCGCGGGTGAAGGCGAGCCGTCGTGTGACGCTGCGCCCGAAGCAGAAGCTCGTGCAGGTGACGCCGCAGCTGGTTCGAGGCATGTAAGTGGGTGGGCTTGGTTGGTGGGACTTGGTGGTGAGCAACCTTTTTTTTCTTTTCTCCTGGGGTAGTCTTGATGGTTTTTCGTGTACGCAGCACTCGATGGACTATCACTTGATTAAGTCCTAGAGACGGTCCAAAGGGCCTGGTGGACGCGCCCGACAAGGACGCATACATTCCTTTGTATACATTGCTCTACGAACAACGCTTGGACGTTACACACGCTCTTTTAATGCTTCAAAGATGATCTACGCCCTGTTTGACACAGTACTGTACCCTATGTAATACTGTCACTCACACACATTTGTACTTTAACTTATTGCTCTCGGATTTGGTGGTGAATAGCCTTTTTCTCGTGTTGTACATGCTCGCTTGGACGTGATGGCCTATACAAAGACCTGCACTCACAACGTGCGCGATAAACACGCCCCCAATGATTCATGTTCTGATGATGGCCAAGGAGCACAAGGACACTCGAGAACGTCCTCCCACAGCTCGCAGAGGCGATCCCAGTATGAAGGACGATAGCGAACGCCTGATCGTCAACTATGCAACGAAGGGAACATATTATCTTGCACACCGATCGGCTACCTTTGGCTCGTCATGCCGGCTGCCATCGGCGAAAACCTTGCTTGACGATTGTTACTTAGTTCGAGTGCTGTGATATCATTGTGAGAGTGGTATCTGCCACTGGTAGAAATACAGAAGCAATGCAGGATAAATGTGGTTGCTACCTTGCGTTCCTTGAAGACACGACAGCAGAGAATTTGACGCTAGTGAATTACTATGACCAGGTCTGGGCGGAAGCCCATTAAATGGACCTCGGCATCAGGACATGGTCATAATGATTCGCTAGCGTTAATAAATTCTCTGCTGTCGTGTCTTCGAGAGAGAGGACGTTCACCACGTCCACCACCCGGCTGGTGGGTGCGACAATGAGCGCGTCAACGTCCATGTCATCTTGCAATTCTGGCTCGTCTTGAAACTCATTTGAACCACCGGCTGGTGTGAGGACGACGTGCTCGTCTTGTACCTACCGATCCTCCCTCCAGTCGCCCACCCTGCCGATTTTCGTTGCGCGTCTAGCCACCACTGGGTGCTGCCCTGCGGTAGTGCTAACACGAGGAAAGAGCGCGCCGCACCAAACTGTAAGAGGTCGACAGCTGTCTGGATGGCATGCAGACGGAGAGATGCAGTCGGGAAGATGTGCAGACGGTGCATCTGGGCAGTGGGCGGTGGCGGCGGCACATTCCCGGTCGGCATTGCATGGCGGACCTGCACGAAGTGGGTGAATGGCTTCAAGTGAAGTGTTCGGAGCGCAGCTACGCTGGCCTAGTTGTCTACTAGGGCGACCTAGAAGATTTCGAGTAGGGATGGCATTCTTTCAGCGAGGGGTCAGCAAGGGAGGGAGGACATTCTCCAGTGTCAGTGCCAGTGCCAGTTCCTCTTCACCTTCTTCTTCCACCACCAGTTCTATGTGGAGTCGGCAGGACGGCTGTGGTGGACATAATGACTGGTAACACATTTTGTTCCACTCCTGATATGAGGTCGACATGATGGTGAGGGATACTCCGCAGAGCGATTGGCGAGACTTGGGCGGAAGAGGCTCTATGAGAAAGAGGTAAAGCGTGGTTCAGTCCCTCCTACTAGGACGGGCAAAGCTGGTGAGCTTATATAGACTGGCAAAGACCAAGTAGCGGTGTGTTTGGATCACAAGGTCTTGCCAAACAACCATCATGACCAAGCGCAAGGCACCCCCGTCCTCCTCGTCAGCCAAGAAAATCAAGGTCCAATATGGCTCGCTAGACGGTCTTCCCTGGAAATCCGTCGCACGACCCATAGAGACGGGGCCCGACGGTGACGACGGCGTTCTCGCGCTCGAAGAGGTCGACAACGTCGAGGTCGTGTACGACATGGGCAGAGACGGTGGAAGAGTCATCCAATTCAACGTTTGTCCCTTTCATACTTTTTTCCAGAGTTCAGGTCTGATTGTATTTCGCCATATTATGTTATAGGTCTTGCAAGTGCAGGACGCGGAGACAGAGGCCGTCGCGGTCGATCCACTGCCTGCTGCAGAGCTCACGGCTAATCCTCAGCTGCCTGCCACCGCCTCCTTTGATGGTACGATCATCTCTCTCTCGATCCGCGGTCTCATTCCGCCCCTCTAGCTGCCCTCCTACCAGAATGGCGGTCATTCAATTTTCACCCCCATCTTCTGCATGTCCTCCACCACAAGTCGTTTATCACTCCCACACCCATCCAGTCGCAAGCACTCCCATTTGCACTATCCGGTCGGGACGTCATTGGTGTAGCAGAAACGGTATGTTTCCCCTCGTCATTCCTCACAGTCTAACACGGCACATAGGGATCCGGCAAGACACTCGCATACGGTCTCCCCATCCTGCACCACATCCTCTCTCATCCACGAGCCAAAAAGCCTACCCTACACGCCCTGATCCTCTTACCCACCCGCGAACTTGCACTCCAAGTCTCTGACCACCTCTGCGCGTTTTCCATCCCGATCGATCCCGCGCTCAAGCAAGAGCCTGAAGAGATAGATACTTTCGAGGCTCACGGCAACCCTAAACGAAAGCAAAAGCAACAACGCAACGGACGAGCAGTTCCCCTTACCAGGATTGCCGTACTCGTTGGTGGTATGTCGGGCCAAAAACAACGCCGGATCCTCGATCGGGGTGTCGATATCCTGATCGCGACACCCGGCCGGCTGTGGGACACCCTCCAAGAGGTGCGTTGTCGCGCTCTGAAACAAAGGAGCTCCCTTACCCCTTTCTTGCCTAGGACGAGGCGCTGGCACAGCAGGTGCAGAATATCAAGGTACTCGTGTTGGACGAGGCCGATCGTATGATCGAAACGGGGCATTTTGCCGAGATGGAGAATATCCTTCGGCTCACTGTTCGCTCGTCAAAGTGAATATACCGTCTTGGTACCAACGAGCATGCCTAACCCACTCAATTAGAGCAGATGCAATCGGACCTGAACCGACTGGTCAGGAAAATGAACCAAGCGCACCGCGGGACGACTTGCAGACGTTGGTGTTTTCTGCGACGCTGAGCAAAGACTTGCAGCGAAACCTCAAAAGGCGTTCGAGACCCACGCCAACAAAAAAGGGGAGCATTAAACCAGGGAGCACGCTTGGTGAGTCGTCATCCGGATTCAAACCCAGCCTCGCGTAACATGCGCAGACGATCTGGTGCTCCGTCTCGACTTCCGAGATCCGGAGCCTCGCGTCATCGACATCAGCCCCAAGGGTGGCGTCGTTGCTACGTTGCAGGAGAGTAAGATCGAGTGCCTTGGGTCGGAGAAGGTAGCCCCACATACACGTGTGCGCCACTCATTTACGCCGGCCCCAGGATGTCTATCTATACTATTTTTTGCTGCGATACCCGGGGCGCACGCTCGTGTTCCTATCTGCGATTGATGGAATTAGACGTCTCACGCCGCTGTTGGAGCTGCTGGATCTGAAAGCGTATGCGTTGCATTCGCAGCTGGAGCAACGCCAACGCCTCAAGAACCTCGACAGGTATGTGTATTTCGACACGCTATTTTGGGCCACATTGACCAATTTGGGCAGATTCAAGGCGAGTTCGAATGCGGTGTTGCTGGCTACGGATATCGCCGCGCGTGGATTGGATATTCCGGCGGTGGACCACGTCGTGCACTATCAGGTGCCGCGTTCAGCGGATGTGTTTATTCATCGGAGTGGACGGACAGCGCGAGCGATGCGGAGTGGGTTCAGCTTGCTGATGTGCTCGCCAGAGGAGCGACGTATCGTGCGTGCGTTGCTGGGGCGCCTTGGACGACGTAGGTGTCTTGTGCACAAGACAACTGATCTGAACGTGTTGTGTAGGGGACGTGGATATACCCGAGGTGGACGTTGAGCGGACGTTGCTGGATGGTGTCAAGGAGCGGGTGCGGTTAGCGAGGGAGATTGATGTGTCGCAGCACCGACTGCGGAAGGCGCG
>JBBPNZ010000704.1:0-14958 GCA_038091195.1 Phylloporus rhodoxanthus | reverse complement strand
CAAATGATGACTGATAACATCATGATCAAATAAGTGTCCCAATGACATATCATTTTGAAATGGTTATATCTCAATCCTATGACAACCAAATCACATGACTAAGAGCTCATCTTTAGGGCAAGGGTTAGAGCTATTGATGACTCTGCAAGGATTAGAACTAATATATTTTGGTTCTTTTGCAAATGTTAAGTCTTTCCAAAATGCCCCAATATTGGGACACTTATTTGAGCCACTGTACAAGGCACTGCAAGAAATACAGCAATTTTTAAAGTCTATGACTATTCCGCCTCATGTCACTGACTCCCATTGCATCCAATTCCTAAAGAATGCTGCCCACTACTTTGTCAAAGGCAGATGACTCTGGCGAAAAGACACAGAAGGACAATACCAGCTTATAGTTTCTACAAGTGATCACCTGTGCATCCAGTGTGCTGCTCACAATGACCTATGTCACAAAGGTGTATATGCTACTAATCGAGCTATCACTGACAGGTACTGGTGGCTGTCGCTCCATGATGATGTTACATGGTTCATCAACACATGCTATCAATGTCAACTTTGCTCAGTCAAGAAGGTTGTCATTCCACCCACAGTCGCCATGCCTGCATCTTTGTTTCACAAAGCCTATGTTGATTCCATGCATATGCCAACCACACAAGGGTATTCATATATTGTTCAAGCTCACTGCTCACTCACTGGATGGCCCAAATAGTGCAAGCTCAAGAATGAGACAGGTCGAACTATCGGCATGTTTCTATTTGAGGAGGTTCTCTGTTGATGGGGTGGACTGACTGAAATCATTACTGACAATGGCACAGATCTTTTGGCAGCTCGAGTGTGACAACTTGCAAAATGGAATGATGATCTCACTGATATCCACCACTGTATGCTTCAGGCCCACTATGTGTCCATTTTGGACTTTGAGCATCATGCTATACACCAGATTCAGGACTGCACATACAAGCCAGGTGAGCTCATCCTCATCCTCAACAAGAAGATTGAGCCTGCATCAAACACAAAGTGTCATCCAAGGTACTTTGGCTCAATGGTCATCATCATGTACACTTAGAACAGTTTATTCTATCTTGCTGAAGTCAATGGCTCAGTCTCAAAGCTCAAGTTTGTGGTGTTCCAACTCATTCCCTATCATGCATGGTCCCTCAAGGATGTTTTGGTGATAGAGTATATAGATGTCAAGGACTTAGCTGGTGCCGTTATAGAAGAGTAGTCAAAGTTTGATGAGCAACTAAGAACAGTTGCAATCTCAAGACCCCCTGTTGGATGTAGGGGATGCTGCACATTCATGCACAGCCACACATGGATGCATCATTGCAAGTCCATCAAACATCTAACAACAGACTACAAGTTCTTTCTCTTTTTCATTCCTTTCTTCTTTCATGGTGCATGTATTTAATATTACTAGTATTCCTTTCTCTTTGTCCATCTCTCCTTTATTTGGCACTTACACAACAAGCCACTTGCTCATGTATATAATATCTTCCATTGCTCTCATGTAAAAAAAAAGAATCTCTCTTCCTTGCATTCTTCAGTCTGATTCTAAGTTCTCATTCCAGCCACTGTTCTAAATCGATGACATGCAACATCATGTCCACTTGTGTCCTTTCCATTTATTGCTTATCTCATACTTGCTACCTATTGTGGCTCATCATGGCTATCCCTTCAAACTTGCCATCACTCAGTCATCGTCAGTGCACATCAGCTATCTATACTAGTAATTAAGGGATTTGCTGATGCTTGCAGCTCTGTCAACCTGGACAAGGGCATCAAAGAGTGCCTTGGCTGTTTTGTGTAATCTCATTTTAATCAATAGAATATTGGAGATGTGGTCCTGGATGATACCATGTGTCTTCTCATTGTGTTCCACCCATTTCCAGATGTCCTCTATAGTAGAACTAGGGGTAGAAATGTTAGGAGCAGTAGTGAAGATAGAGGTGAAGAGAGTAGAGGTGACTGGAGTTATGGGGGGAGTGTTGGTGCCAAGCACAACACCTAGAACCTTCTCTCAGTGAAGCTTTGATGTAATTCAAAACTTTCATATTTCAAAATTTGCCAGTCCACTTAGGGGGCAAGTGATAGTATAGCTAGAGGATTGTATCATGGTAACTGAATTTGCTCAGTTCAGAGTGAATGGATCAGGGTCTGGGGTGAGCTATTATTTCTGGAGTGGGCCAGAGTTCATGGGAAAAACACATGGAGGTGTGTGAAGAGGAAATTTGAGTCGTTTGTGACAAGTGTTGCTGCTAGAGAGTGCTAGCAGGGCTCATAATCTATTAAAACTAAGTAAGCCACAGTGATGCCCACTCAGCTGCTGCCCAGAGAGGTGCAAGAATGACTATATTCACCTAAGTAAAGGGCAGTGATACCCACTACATTCATTAGATATAAAGATAAGATAGTATGAAAACAATAGTACTTACCTCAGCCACTGCCCAAAGAGGTGCAAGAATGACTGAGGAAAGTCTGAGAATGAAAAAGGAATTTATATCATGGGCAAAGGCACACTTGTAAACTCTGAGGATATCTAATGACTAAATAAGTGATGTCCAAAAAAAGAAGAATAAAATATGTTTTCAGAACACCAGAAGTAGTTCTGGAAGTGCAGGAACATTTGTGAAAATATAAGAAACATCTCTGGAAGTGTGGGAACTTTAGTTGACTTCATTTGCATTAGATAGAACTGCTCAGAAGACAGTGGAAGCATCAGATATTTTGACAGCAAGGACACAACAGTGACTATTGTTACGTATAGTCCCGGGTAGGGCGTACACGTGACCTCTGTGACGAAGACGAGGAGTGCGAAGAGGGCTTCTTCTCGCACAACAAGGATCCTAGTGTGACAAGGGTCCGTAGGGACTTCCTAGGACGACGAGGGCAATAGGGTCTGCAGGGGTTTCCTCAGACAGTGAACTAACCCGTTCAGAGTACGGGAGGTGACTCGCAAGGACAAGGAGGAAGAAAGGAAGTCTGTATTGGCAAATGCGCAGTACAGAGGTAAGACCTAGCTTAGGGAATTGTACAGGAAGACGGTGGTCTTATATACCTAAGCTAGCATAGTTCAGGGCAGGTCAAGGAATGCGATGGAATTGCATGGAACAACGAAGAAGGGGGCATAGTAAGCGTCAATGACTAAGAAGAATGCGATGGAATCGCATGGAACTATGGGGGAGTAAGCACGATTACGAGACAATTGATGGGAAGGTCCGATGACACGGACAAAGGGTAATCATGATGAGTAATCGCGTAAAAGAAAAGAGAAGTCCAGAAGAAGAAAACAATAGGGGTGAATCGTAACAACTATGACCACAATGTGATGAGGATGGGGATGTAATGACAAGGAGAGGACAAGAAGGGGACAATAAGGACAAGACAGTGGCCACCATACAACAACAATGATGACAAGGATACAAGGGTGTGATGAGGATGAGACCATGACTAAGACCACAACAAGGATCCAAGGACGTGATGAGAATGAGACAACAACCTGATCATGACATGAAGACATGACAACAACCATGTCCATGACCACATCCACAATATGATGGTGTTATATGCATGATTTTGAGTTAAGCCCAATTCTGCTACCTCCACTACTCTGGACCTCTCTCCTTCAGAACTCTGGTGCATTCTCTACCAAGATGCCACCAGGAGTCTCTGGACATTATCTCTGTTCCCCTTATACTCCTCTCTATTCTATTTTTATTTAAGTTTAGCTCCACCCTTAGTCTGCCTCCTTACCTATGTGAGCACAGCTCCAGCTTCATCATACCCATTGCAGTGCTCTAGTGTATTCTTCCTCTGACCTCCATCTTACTCATTACTTACCAATCTCTTCTAATTCTTCATTAGTCACTTCATTCTGACTCCATATATAAACCTCTATACTCCGCTATGTAACCTCAGTTCAAATATTGACTTAGATTCCACTCCTCCACTCGCATCCATCTCTGATCTCTGACTCTCCAACCAAATTCAGGGACATGACATTAACAAGGGTGCACCACATATGGTGAAGCCACCATCTCTTTCAACCAAAACTCCAGAGTTCTGGAGTTCCCTCAGGAGTTGACCTGGTCTTGATAGTATATTTGAACTCACATCTTGTCAATAGTCTTTACTTTTTCATGACCACTCCTACCCATTCTGATACTTGTGCACTGGGTGCACAACCTCCCTCATCCTCATGCTACACCTTTCTCTCCACCTTTCAAAGTAATCAGGGTGACCCAGGTCCCTCTGAGCACTTCCAAAGTTTCTCTGCTCTTGCTGCCTCAGCCTTTGTGTCGCACCCACATCTGCATTCTCCGACTTTAGTTGTACACACACATGAGACCTTCCCTACTCCACCTCTTCACAATCCTCTGGAAGGCCCTGTTGTCTCCAGAGATGACCCCTTCAATAATGACTCCAACTTTCTAGGGGATGACACTCTTCCTGAGAATGAGTCACAAGATACTCTCACTCACCTTGCACAGGCAATCCAGAACCTTGCTCATTCCTCTCATCGTCCCATCTCCACATCTGCTCAGTGCACTAAAGTCCATGAACCGGACTAGTTTAATAGGACCAATTCCTGCAAACTCTGCATCTTCCTGGTTCAGTGCAAACTTAACTTCCAGGATTGTTTTAAGGCCTTTGTCTCAGAACACACTAAAAGTCATATTTGCACAATTCTACCTCAAGGGCATCATGCTAGAATGGTTCAAACCTGACCTCCTTGACTCTGATGATGTCCTCTTCCATCTGCTCTGGATGGACAGCTACAAGGAGTTCATTCTTGAGCTCCAGACCAACTTCAGTCCTTATGACTCCATCAGAAATGCTGAGCATCAACTTAACAATTTGATGATGAAGGACAACCAGCATATCAACAAGTACATGGTTGAATTCAATCACGTCACTTTCCAAGTCCAAGGTTACAGAGATGGTGACCTCCAGCACTATTTCTATAATGGTTTGCCTGACTGCCTTAAAGATGAAATTTCACGTATAGGCAGACCTCTGACCCTCTCCGAACTCTGTTCCCTCACTCACACCATTGATGCACACTATTGAGAGCGCAAGTCCAAACTCAGTCGTCAAGTCACTTCTCCGTCCCTCAAATCATCATCTGCATCCACTTCCTCTGTATCACCCACTCCCTCCGATCATAACTCCAACAGTCACACTACTGTCAAAACTCTAGAGGTCTCCACCTCAGAGGCATCTGATTAGTCTGCAATCTTCACTCTGCACAACAGGCTATTGCCTAGTTATGCACCTTAGGAGGTTTGACTCAATGCCTCTGTTTGCTCCACCTCCATTTTACCCTCCTGTCTCTTTTTTCTTTGTATTTGTTTTTTAGTTTCCTTCATATTCATAGACTCTGCCCTCGTTTACTTTACAGATGTAGTTGTGTAATAAAGTGCAAACTTCCCTTCTTATACCTCCATTCCAACTCTGATGGATCTTCAATGACACACCCCATGCTATTCCTTCCCTCCACTCTTTGACCAGTATAATCACTCTGTTGATGTTATACATCAAATCCATTGGATGGCTTTCTGCTCCCTTGATCTAGGAAATCACTGACCCACCCACTAGACAATCCATTGATTGTATGGGTATTGGGCAGTACCTTATTCTGTTCACCTCTGCATGCCATGCCAATACCCCTGCACATCCTCTGCAGCCTCCAACTTCCCTGTCTCTGGCTGGACTTCTACTCAATTCACTGTGTCCTCTCTGTCTTCCCTCACCTCTAACTCACCAACCCATCTGCTTGAACTTCCATCTCTGTCTCCATAAGTTCATTACTCTTATGCTACATCTCCAACCCATTACTCTTGCCCTCACTAGACACTAGGATGTCTAGCCTGAGAGGGGGATAGGGACTATACTCACATCACTCCACACACCTTTTCTGTCTTCTTTTTTTCCCTTTTGTTCTGTTTTTTCTACTATCTCTACTCCATAAGCAGCTTACTACATCCCTCTGTCATTGACCAACTCCACAACTTCACTCTACTCACTCTGTTGGTTGTATGAACAAAACATTTATGAACAAAGCTATTAATGAAGAAAAAGATGAAGAACATCTATACTACCTCCATCCTCTCTGTCACTTTCTCTGCCACTTTCTCTCCTTCATCCTCTTTTTTCTTCATCAACTTCGACTCCTCCTCCTCCAATCCTTTCTCCTTCTCCTTTCTCTTCTCTTTCTCTTTTTCTGCCTTCTCTGTCTTCTCCTTCTCCACTTTTGCCCTTTCTGCCATTCACCTCTTCTACAACTTTCTCTCCATTGCCAACTCAGCCTCTGTCCTTTTGTCTAACTCCTTCATCAACCCCGTCACCTCCTTTGTCAAATCCTTTGGATCTGCCTCTGCCTCTAAGTCTGTCTCCTCTCTGAACACCTTCACCATCTTGAATTTGACTAGCTGTCTCAGCTAGTCATTTTGCTTGTCGAGGCACAGGTTCTGCACCCTCAAGGTATCATTGATGTTGTTGAATGCCTTGATCACCTCCAACAGATCTGTCCCTCCATGCCCCTCTGTCTTCCTGGAGCCACTTAGCCCTACCTTTGCTCCTTCATCCACCTTTACCCTCTTTTTCTTTCACTTCAGCTTCTCCTCTCCAGGCTTCTCATACTTCGCCTTTGCCTCTTGACACTTCAAGCACAAGGTGGACTTACCAGTTCTGGGCTTGCAATCAATTCCCTGATCCTTGCACCTCATGCAAGCAGGCAACTCCACAGAGGCCTGCTTCTTCCCCTTCTGAACACTTTACTGTATCTGAATCTCCTCTGCCTGACTCTATTAGCTCCATTGCAGCACATGCATCTTCTAACTTACCCTTTTCTTGGCTGCTTCTTCAGCCTTTCACCTCTCCAACTCCAACCTCCACTTCTCCTCTGTCTTGCACTATTCTGCTTCCTTCTGCACCTTCTTCTCCATCTTCTTGCATGCCTTTTGCTTCTTCACTTCCTTCCTTACCCTTGCTTGTCTTCGCCACTCGTTAAACTTGGCCATGCCCAACTCCTTGTCATCATTCTCATTCTCCACGAGCGCTGCATCAGACCAAGTCTTGATGTTAGTGTTGTCAGATATGAGGATGATGGTGGTTAGAAATTAGGAAGCAAAACTTCCCTGAATGGACTTTATATGCAGGCGAACAATAAGTGATTTTTCAGACTCCAACTCTACACTCCACATTGTCATCACTAAAGGCCTTCAGAGGTTCAGGCCTAAGAGGGGGATACTGTTATATACATGATTTTGAGTTAAGTCCAACTCTACTATCTCTGCTACTCCAGACCTCTCTCCTTCAGAACTCTGGTGTGTTCTCTACCAAGATGCCACTAGGAGTCTCTAGACATTACTATCCCCTACCACCCTTTTGGCATCTACCACCATTTTGGCAGTCACACTTCATCACAGAGAGTCATGGAGGGTCACAGCATTGAAATCCAACTCTGCCTGAATGAGCTACATGAACTACAAGATATCTACCATGGTAATTAGTATGTGGATATAGAAGGTATCTATGTACGAAAACCGAGTCTTATGTTATGGGATATGAGCATATTGATCATTGTACATATATAGCATTGTGGTGGATGGATCATGTCAGACTCATGAATTGGTATGTGGCTGCACCACTGCATGATGGAAAGGGTAAATTCAATGTGTAGTGGCTCGATGAGAGGTGGACATGACAGCAGTGCGTTTTCATGAAGAACTGAAGAGCCCAGTAAACTGGGGCTCATTTGTGCATGTGGGATTCTATGCAAGGTGATCCTTGATCAATTGTGTGAGTTCGGCTGCAGTACCTTCCATTGGCAGTGAGAGAGCACCAGCAAGAGTGACAAGATCGTCCTTTCATTTGTAGGACATGAGCGGGCAGTTGAAAACATGGGTCTTGATCTCTTTGTTGATGTGAAGTGTGCACACCATGTCATCAGCCTTTTTCTTGGCTGCTCTTTCACACTCGGCTTTCTCCTCCACTCCCAGCTCTGCCTCTTCTGCATCAAATACCGCACGCAGCTCAGGGAATGTCATGAAACAAGCCTGAACTTTCTTAGATTTTCGCTACTTGCTCTGAGCTTTGTTTGCAAGCTGTTCAGTGAGTGTCACTGTGCCCTTGACTGAAGAGGCTCTGGTTGTTTTTGAAGCTCCGCTCAGCATATGCTCGATGAGTGACAATCAGTGTGACAAAGGTTGACTTCAAGATCTCAACAACCACTATATCATTTGGTTTCATTGAACTTGGAGACTACAGGTACAGTACAAAGAAAAATATATGTCAAGTAAAATTGCACAGAAGTGGTGTATTTTATGGAGTGCCAAAAGGGTGGTAGGTGCCGAAAGGGTGGTAGGTGCCGAAAGGGTGGTAGGGGATAGTATATCCATTCCCCTTATGCTCCTCTACATTCTATTCTTATTTAAGTTTAGTTCCACTCTTAGTCTGTCTCCTTACCTATGCGAGCACAGCTCTGGCTTCATTATATCTATTGCAGTACTCTGGCATATTCTTCCTCTGACCTCTGTCTTACTCATTACTTACCAATCCCTTCTAATCCTTTGTTAGTCACTTCATTCTGACACCATATATAAACCTCTGTACTCTGCCATGTAACCTCAGTTTTAATATTGACTTAGATTCTACTCCTTCACTCACATTCATCTCTGATCTCTGACCCTCCAACCAAATTTGGGAACACAACATTGACAAGGGTGCACCACATATGGTGAAGCCATAGTCTCTTCCAACCAAAACTCTAGAGTTCTGGAGTTCCCTCAGGAGTTGACCTGATCAGGACAGATGGGAACAAGGATACAAGGGTCCCACAAAGACAAGATGCAAACAAGATGATGACCACAAAACACAACAACAATGAGAAGGGGACAAGGACAAGGGCATAACAAGGCAACAATGACAATAATGTGCTAAGAATAAGAAGGCGACCATGCCTATAACTAGGATGTGATGACAACAAGGGAACAATAAGAGAATGATGATGACAATGATGACACATTGAGGTTGGGGATGTGATCACATCCATGACCACAGTGACCATGACAAGAGGATGACAATGATGATGATGCCACCATGCCCACAACCAGGACACAATGAGGACGACAGGACAATGAGAGGGTGATAATGACAACAACAACAGCTGTTACGCATAGCGTACACAATAGACACTTACTCCTAAGGCTTACACTGACTCAAGTGATACTCATGAAGAGACCAACTCAAGAGGCAGGAACGAAGGAGGATGAAGATTGGTCAAGGGGTTTCCTTGAGCAAGACAAGGACTAAGTAATGATGAAGGATCGGTCAAGGGGTTTCCTTGAGCGAGACGAGGACTAAGAGTTCAACTTCAAGAGTCGCTAGAATTGGGACTTGAAAGTATGCTAGTATTGTGCAGATCAAGACTACTGTACATGAGGATCAAGCAAGGTATTTATACGTGTCTTACCCTGCACACGGACCAAGGAATCGAGAAAGGAAATCAGAGCGAGAAAGGAAAGGAACTTCACAGAATGTCATGGAATATGGGTGGGGTTAGCCATCATGGGAGAGAATGGCGTTAGGAGGATCGAAAGAGGAAGGAGTTATACACAGTAGGTGAATCAAGGTAAAAGAGACAGGTCCGGTGATCAGAAGAAAGGTGGAATGGGAATAACGGCGGTCACCTCGCCAGTTGTCAAAATGAGAGGAGAAGAGAAAAAGGATGAGATGATGAAAGAGAAGATAAATCATAACAACAGCACATTGAGGATGAGGACATGATCACATCCATAACTACAATGTGACCATGAGAAGGGAACGACAAGGAGGGGATAATGACAACAATGTGACCACATCCACCACTAGGACATGATGAGGATGAGGGAAGAATAAGGAGATGACAACAATAACAACAACAACACATCAAGAATAGGGATGTGATCACATCCACAACAATAATGTGACCATAACAAGGGGATGATAACAACAATGATAATGATGCCATGCCATGCCCATGACCAGAATGCAATGAGGACAATAGGACAATGAGGGGAAGATGAGGATGAGGACAACAACACACCAAGAACAGGAACACAATCATGTCCATGACCATGATGTAACCATGATGAGGGACAATAAGGAGCAGATAACGATAATGATGATGACATGTCGAAGACAAGGACACAACTAGGACAAGGACAGGGGGATAACAACAATGATGACAATGATGACACATCAAGAGGACCACAAGGGGACAATGAGGAGGGGATGACAACAACAACAACAACACATCAAAGATGAGGGCACAACTGCACCTACGACCAGGACACAATGAGGACAGTGGGGGGATAACAAAGATGTACATGAGTCAATGGTGATGACACACATTAAGGATGGGACATGACCAGGACAAGAACATGATGGGGACAGGAGGACAATAACAACAACACATTGAGGACAGGGATGCAATCATGTCCACAACCACAATGTGACCATAACAAGGGGACAATAAGGAGGATGGGGAGGCAGCAACCATGACAAGGACAAGAATAGGAGGATGTGATGACCATGACCCAATGAGGACAATGATGTGATATTGTATTGGTATGTATACAGTATTAGTGTCTATGTAGTTTACAAATACAGTTATTTATCACTAAAAAGCTTGAGTGATATAAGAAAAAAAAAAGGTACTATATGTGGCCCCATAGATTGTGTGACACTGTGAGTGTTGTGATAGTGCTATACAAAAGGGGACCTGTCTGTGGTGGCTGTGGTGGCCATATCAGCCTGTCACTTACTGGCCAGCACTGGCCAGCAATTAAGAGATTTGCTGATGCTGGTGGTGGTGTGGGTACAACTGTACCATGTCCTGTCATTGTGTTGTCAAGACACAGTTGACATATCATCATTGTGGTAGTGTTGTTGATAGCATTGTGCCATCAATGACATTGCTTCATTATTGTTATTGTGTCCTCTGGCAGATGATGGCAGTGGTGAGGGTGTGGTCACACACTTGTGTTGTTGATGGTGGTGGGTTGATGATGTGGTTGACATGTTGAGAATGCATACCCTTGGGTATACCCATTGTGGGTAATGACCCATGTACCCATGCATAGTACCCATAGACTTGAAGACCTGCAGGTTGATGGATATGGGTATTGTGCAGGTAGGGTATGGGTCAGTGTGGGGATACCCACAGGTTTACCTGTGCAGTTCCCTAGGTACTAGGGGTGTGGGTGTGGGTATGGGTATGTTTGTGTGGTACCCATGCAGTTACCTGTACCCTTGGCATGAATATGGGTATATCAGCAGGTATGGGTGTAGGTGTCAGCACTGCCACCTGGGGGTACACCCATGCAGTTGCCTAGGAGTGGTGGAGGGTGAGGGCAGACAATGAACACATCATATGCCATGTTTGAGAAGAAAAAAAACACCAAGTCTCTTGGGACTAGGAAATGTAAGTATATTTCATTAGGATATGGGGGGGTAGTAGCATGAACTGACTATACCACTGTATGCACTATACTGCCTGTGATGCTGTGTGATGTACTATGACAGCTGGATAACTGTGATAATATAACAATATATCACAATGGTGCTATGATGTATGCTGTAAAATGATGTAACACAACCCCATGTGCTCATTGTTTGTCAATGTTAGTGACCAGCCAGCTTGCAATTATGCAGATTGATGCAGCAACCCAAGGTTCGGCCAAGTCAGTTTAATATTTGACTGAATCGATACAGCTGAGCATCAGTTAAAGTTGACACCATTGATAAGGCTGAGTTTGAATCATTGAGTCAGAGTCCATTGCAGGCAACTAGCCAAGGTTGGGGTGGATTGACACTATTGACAGGGCTAAGTTGTGCTCTGACTTGAGATTGGATGGGGTTGACACTATTGACAGGGCTACGTTTCAGTAGCTGAGTGGGGGTACATCACTTAAGACTGGGCCGAGATTGTTTGCTGTTGACACGTTCAACTGGGCCAAGTTAGAGTAACTGAGACAGGGTACAATACTCACAACTAGCTGAAGGTTGGGGTTGGTTGACATTGTCAATAGGGCCAAGTTTCAATAACTTAGACAGGATGTGATGCTTATGACTGGCTGAAGTTCAGGTGGGTTGACACTGTTGACGTGACTGAGTTTCAGTAACTTAGACAGGGTATAATGCTCATGACTGGCCCAAGTTGGGGTGGGTCGACACTGTCAACAGGGCCAAGTTTCAGTAGCTGAGTGGGGGTATGTCACTCACAACTAGGCCGAGGTTGTTTACCATTGACACTTTTGACTGGGCCAAGTTGGAGTAACTGAGACAGGATATGATGCTCACAACTAGCCTGAAGGTTGGGGTTGGTTGACACTGTTGACAGGGCCGAGTTTCAGTAACTTAGACAAGCTACAATGCTCATGACTGGCTCAAGTTGGGGCGGGTCGACACTATCGACAGGGCTGAGTTTCAGTAGCTGAGTGGGGGTACATCACTCATGACTAGGCCAAGTTGGAGTAACTTAGACAGGGTATGATGCTCACGACTGGCCTAAGTTGAGGTGGGTCGACACTGTCGACAGGGTTGAGTTTCAGTCACTAAGTGGGGGTACGTCACTCACCATTGAGCTGAGTTGGAGTAACTGAGACAGGGTATGATGCTCACTACTGGCCCAAGTTAGGGCGGGTCGACACTGTTGATGGGGCCAAGATAGAGTGCTTGAACCAGGGTACTACATATGCTGATGACTAGGCCAAAGTTAGAGTGAGTGAATGTTATTGACAGGGCCGAGTTGGAGTTACTTAGTCACAGGGTACTGCTAACTGGGCCAAAGTTGGGGCAGTCACTATGTGGGTTGGCTCCGCACTATCAAAGGGACCTAGCTTGAGTTTCTGAATTGCCTGAAATGAGGCCAAGGTTTTGGAGGGTCTACAAAGTAGAGAGGGCCGAGTTCAAGCCACAGAATCAGAATACTATGCTAATGACTGGGAAAATGATGGATTTGGTTGACTGTGAGGGCCTTGTTGGAATACCTCAGTGAGAGTACAATGCTAACAACTCAGCCAAGATTCAGGAGGATTGTAATGCAAACTGAGTAGCTGAATCATGGTACTATGCTACGGACTGGGCCTAGTGGGTGAATACAGCCCTTCTAATAACCCTATGATATCTAGGTACCAATTCAGGGGGAGCACTGCCATTCTAAGAGGTTGATTGGTCAATTGATTTTCAATTTCAGACTCCAACTCAGCAAAATAGCAGATCAGAAGCAAGACTGGTGATGTAACTAGGTCTGTATCTACATAGTGTAATAAAGTGTACACTATCAAATGAGATTTTCCCCATGGTTCTGAGCCTTGTCGATATTACTGTATCTGATTTAATTACTATAGTTTTTGTAAAGAACTGCAGATTTGAATGGCGGGCACTAACAACTTCTCTTCATCCACACTTTGTATGCAAATCAAGAAACCATGTCATCTCCCATATACACCTCTCTGATTCCAACATAGTGGACCCTATATCAAAACAATCTCTTGAGCACCTATATAGTGTCACTTTTTCAACACAAGCAGGGCTTAGGACTCAAATGGCCCTCTTTGCTATGATTTCTCTTAGAAGTCATCTCCAAAGCAGACTGATTGGTGAACATATTAGTAACAGCATACAAGAATTGAAGTAAGTAGGATCTCCAACCATTGCTGTTCTCTAACATAGCACTTTTACTTGTAGTCCAGCTTAGGGATATTGATGTCATAAGGCTCACCGAGAAAGCAAGGACTGTAGAGAGTCGACCCCTCATAGCCAAAGAATGCAAGGCTCTAGGAAAGGAAGGAATTTCAAAACTTCAACGCTGACTGAGATTCAGTGTCTCTTGGTCATCACCAATCATTTGGGATATATCTTGGTTTGGTATCTTCCTGGGGGTATCAGCGAGCTGAATCAGGTTAGTGTGGAGTGTAGAGTTGTATGGAAAAGAATTCATGGAATGTATAGCTTCAGCTTTGGGACAAGGTATTGCTTATTGAGCAGCCACTTGATAAAAGCATTCAGAAGAAAGACATTTCGCACTGGTGCAATGCCAAGCCATTCTTTAGAGAAGGTGCAGATTAACATGGGGCCATCAATCTATCTCTGGCATGGTATCAGCAAGGCCGAGATGTAAGTTCTACTTTGTGGCTTCAGGAGGAGATGGCCAAATGAGAGTTTAGGTTCACAAACACAATCCTGAGGTCTCCTCTCTGCTCAAGGACTCCAAACATGAAAATGGAGCCCATGGCTGGGTCAAAGGCATCCAATATATCAGTGGGCTCTTGGAAGGAGCTCTGGCTGTAATGCACCCCAACATGTACTAAAATTGAAAGACTTGGAAGGCAATGGCCAATCTTGGCCATCGGACAACCTTACATGAGGATCAAGACATGCAGGATCTATTGAGCATCTGACCAAATGTCTACAGCATTGCCTCCATGATAGTTAATAGAGCAAGTCCCATTCATCTGGATGCACATGGATGTTCTCAATCACTTGATATGTTACTAACATTCGGCAAATATGAAGAACTAGACATGGTAATGCCTACCCTTGGGATGAGGCTACGATATAATCCAGGGACCATTGTCACATTCTCAGGGCATCTTTTAAAACATGGGGTTGGTGAGATGGATGGAAATCATAGTATAATTTCCTTTTACATGAGGGACAATGTGTATGAAAGGATGGATATCAACTATCCCCATTATGTGCACTACTCTGAAATTGGCAAGAAAGGAATCTAGGAAGTGGTTCCAATTTGGATATGTACAGTGACTTCCAAAATTGAGTCGATGTTTTGAGATTTTGAAGTGTTTGTTATATAACTCAGGGGAAAGAACAAATAGAGCCAAAGTGTAAGTAGGTGGTGGGAAGCACATGCTCCTGGCCATGTGTGAAAAAAATATTGATGTAATTTGA
>JBBPNZ010000703.1:0-14968 GCA_038091195.1 Phylloporus rhodoxanthus | reverse complement strand
TATACCAAAAACGGCATGATCTCGTACCCCAACTTCAAGTTTGCGTTTACAATCTGGATGCTTGGAAGGGCGCATTCCTATCTGGAGGAGTTGAAAGTGAAGTCGGGTTGATACTCTCGTTGTCAGGATTCAATTCTTTCCTCTCATTCTTGTGTTCTTGATAATCTAGACATTCCAATTGCTTTATGTTTATGTTCCATTCTCATTCTGCTTAGGATGATGGCGAGATGATGTGCTCGCTGTCAGGATTCAATTCTTTCCTCTTATTCTTGTGTTCTTGATCATCTAGACGTTCCGATCGCTTACGCCGTTCCGCCTACCCAAACTAGATTCCATTTCGCCGTATATTCCTGGATTTCCCATCTTTGGAATACATAAGTGCTGTTAATTGGCAAAACTTAGCTATGGCCTAAGTCGTCAACCTTACCTAGATATCGAACTTCATTTCATCACGCGCGGTTAAACAACAAAGTTGAGAATGTCATTCAACATACAGTGGAGAGGCCTACACCTGAGACGTGCCCTGGACAGCGAACAGGGAACCCCGGATGGCAGTCGGGATGGAAGTGCAGTGAAGGCGTGACTATACCTGCATGGCCCCTGCCACTGACCCCTGCCACCCCAAGCCCAGCTCCTGGCCCACTCTCCACTGCCACAACAGTCGACTCTCACAACCCATAGGTTTCTGGATCTACTGAATTCGTTCGCAAGGATTTCAGGAGCAATATTTTTAACTTCGAGCCAAACCTTACTGCGCATGTATAGCCCACTGATGACCAGGGCATCATCCGTTGTTTCAAGGCCCATTACCGCACAAAGTTTATTCAATACGTGGTCGATCTCTATGGAAGTGGCACCATAATAGAACGAAGTCGACACTACGACAATCCGTAATCGCTGGAGGAAGGCCAACATTTTACCCAAGGCTGACTTCAATGGACTCGGCAGCGTCTAGTGCTCGCCCTGCTCCGAGTATTCCGATCTCATCCCTTATCCATGCCGGTGACGCAGCCACGATTGACCCTGTCGCACATGCCGAGACACTCGTGAGGGACGCGTTGGACGATCTTGAGACAACCAGAGCACTTCAACGCTCAAACTTCTTGATCCAGCCGTCGAGACCTGCAATATTGTTGATGCAACAGACGAGGACATCTCCAAGGCCATGATGGAAGCGAAGAACTTGAGGGAGGTACTGGAGCCCATGTTGATGAAGATGTCGACACGTTCTCGTAAATCTCGCCAGGTCCGACTCGTGGACAGGCACTGCAGGCTGCGCTGACGTCGGCGGTGCGAAAGTACGTTGGAGCACTTGACGATTCGTTCACACGCATGTGGGAGGAAATGTGGGGATCATTTGGACGATAGATGTACCTGAGATGCAGGATATGAAGGATATGAAATTATTTTGTTCATAAATACATTTTAGCTACTATCTTAGAGTGCCTGTTGTCGTCAATCAACGGCAGTACTTTTGGGCGCTTATTACCCATCTCGCCGATAAGCCATACATGGGTTACGAGAGAGTCGAATGTATAAGGGGGGGACAGGATGAGTGAGGATAGAAGAGTGGGAGAGACGATAGATGAAAGGGGTGGGGGTAGACAACATAACTAGGGATAGACGAGGGAAGATAGACGAATGATGGGCATAGACGAGTGGGGAGGGGGAATAAATGAAAGTAAACGGTGAAATTAGGAGTGTCCGAAACAACGAGAAGCTATAGTAACAACGCACCGACGCCTGCATATGCCTACCAGATACTGCTCGAAGGTGGCAAGCGTGTTGTCCGACAGTCTAGCGAACCATGTCAAGTCGTATGGAACCTAGATGTCAAGTTGCACGAAGGGAGGAGAGTAAAGAAACGAGACGAACTTAAATGACGAGTCCACTAGTCTAAGGCCTAGACGTCAATCTACAGTCTAAGTACTCGTCTGCACTAACAACCGACCAATAGATAAAGGAGCGTAGGAGAAAGCCTAGAAGAAGTCGCAGAACAAACCAGTCTTTGATGATGTCGTTGTCGTTTTCGACGTCGAGATGCTTAGGCGAGGACATTGAGGTGCGCGTTGGGGAACCCGTTGGTCCTGATGCACTGGAGGAGCCACCAGAACGGGGTGGCATAGGTCATATCGGAGGACTTGGTCTTCTTACCACTACCGCCCGTGAGCATGCCACCGATATGACCACGGATGTCGGCGATTATCGAGCCCGAATCGCCAGGTTCCGAAAAGACTTCTGACTTACTGTCGTAGTTGATTATCCCCCAATCCATGGAGGTCTGGTTGACAGACATGTCGGTGAAGTAGTCGCGAACTATGGAAAAGACGCCGTTCGCGCGGCCGAGGGTGGTGCCGGTGGCATTGCCGCCCTTGACGACCAACAAGCACGGTTCCGTCCGAGTCCCACATGTCGGGGGTACGCATCAATTCATCGCTCATGGTGCTAATAAGCGGAAGCAGTCGATCATAGGGATACTCGAACTTGGCGTCTCCGCGGGGGAAACATTTGACCGTGAACTCGTCAGGCGTCGGCTTCGTTCCTAGATGTAAGCAAAAAAATTTAGGTTGGTTGGTAGGTGGTCTTAGTCGGATGAATGGCCAGTCTTCTGTGAAGCAA
The DNA here is from genome assembly GCA_038091195.1 of Phylloporus rhodoxanthus. Classification (NCBI taxonomy): domain Eukaryota; kingdom Fungi; phylum Basidiomycota; class Agaricomycetes; order Boletales; family Boletaceae; genus Phylloporus; species Phylloporus rhodoxanthus. The sequence continues at coordinate 12,349 of JBBPNZ010000703.1, read as the reverse complement.
TGTTCACTGACGCCAAGACTGATGGCTGGGGAGCAGAGGACGTTGCCCAGGACACGGTTGTCGAGTTTTTTCCAGTCCTTGTGAACCCGATTGAGCAACGCTCCAAGTGCCTCCATCGTGTTCTCGGCCTTGTCCAGTAACCCCTGAGTCTCAATCCGGGCCTCCTTTGCCCTCTCAGCGCCGACAGTGTTGGTGCCCTTCTCCCTCTCCACAAACCTTTCAATCTGTTTCCTCCAGCGTTTAACCGTGATGCCATGCCGTCCGATCCTGAGTTTTATCGAATCCACGAGGTTGGTGAAGGCTCCATTGCCAAGCAAGAGGACGTCTCTGGAGGGCGCTGGGTGGTAAACATAGTCAACGTTGGCTTCCTTCGACCCGATGAGTACGTGACGGCACGAAAGGCCCAAGAAGTTGTTGCTGCCGCCACCTTCTGCGAGGTAGAGGGCCATCGTCCCCTGAGCGTTGGACCTGGCCCTGGTAGAGATGCGGAGGCCGAGGGCAGGAGTGAGGACTAACGACGTCGACGAGTGGGTCTAGGTCATCGACGGGTTGGAGAAGCTGAGGACCGGCCACGCGCGTGTAGAAGGATTCGCGGTACTCGATGTCGATGTCGGTGATCTGGTAGTCCTTGAGAAGGGCTAGGACTTTCTGAGCCGCGTTGTGGGCAGCCGTAGCGGAGGTAGACTCGGGGAAGACGCCAATCCAAATGGCGACAGGACCGACGACCGGTTTCTTAGCCTCGACCGTTTCTTCACCCTCGACGTCTTCATCCTCAGGCGCTTCGTCGACCCCGACCTCCTTGAAACGAACAACGTCTATCGTCGTAAAACGGATCTAGAGATCCTGGTTAGTACACTCTACGATATTATGAGGTATCTTAACTGACCGTGTGAGCATCCATAACCTTGACAACCTTCCAGGCCAAGTCGTGGTTCCAGACCTTCGTAACCGGATGGGCGAAGACTTCACACAGCTCCTTCAAACGGCGCTGGGCCTCAGGTCCGCTAGGCGGGGACCACTGCTTCTTGCTCGCTCGATAAAGCAACGTGGGCTCAGAATGAATACCCGCATAGTACGACTGAGCCTCCGCATTGGAGACAGCGTGGAGATCAGGAGTGTGGGAAGTGGCGCTGGGCGCGGCTGAGAGACGGAGGAGCGTCTTGGCCAACAGAACTCTGAGTCTCCTCGTAGCTCTTGGCAAATTGAATGCATTCGTCGATAAATTTGTCAAGGAGCACTGAACAGAGAGAGGGAAAACGAGATGGTTAGCATAGGATAACCATAAAAACTAAGGGACAGACTGGTGATTCGAAAGATCAATGTCGTGAGACGGTAGATAAGATAAGAGCGCGAGGTAAGAGATCAGACAAAAGGTGATGGTCAAGAGGAAGGCCCTAAACTACACCCCGACCTATACTATCCTACTGAATAACTTGATAATCTTATTGATTCCTATGTAGGCCATTGAATTGCTTAGATTATCGCTCGGCATACTCGGCCGTGCATAGTTTGCATATGTTTGGCCTAATGCTTCATTGTAGTGGCCACATCCACATACCAAGCCAAAGCTTCAGGTTTGGGTTCACCTTTTCTTGAACAACTCGAGCACCAGAAGATGCGTGCACAGGCATACGAGATCAGAATGAATGAAAATAGAACACCTGGTAGCCTCAGTGAAGGAAATTTATGCCACACTCTCGGTAGAGCACTGCGCGCACCGGATAGAGTGCACTCACAAAACGCCACACCTGCACGACGAAATCATGCACTCCAGATCCGAGCCAAATGCGCAAAAATGCGTAGCATACTCAGGTGCCACACGACACCGCCGGCCGGCCCAAACCTACCTTCAACTTGAAGGAGGGAGCTTCGTGTCTTCACAGATACATCACGTGCGATGGTTCGTGACCTCGTGGCTAAGCTCGATGTGTCCGTATGGAGTGTGAATACGGCCGATAGGAGTTGTTGCAGACACAACGGGCGTCCACGTCGAGGATTCTGCGAGCAGTTGGAGCATTCAGCGAATGAATGGAGGGAGGAGTAGCAGCGGAGACACAGTCTGTCGATGAAATCAATCATGCGGAGGGAGCCTCGTGTCTTCACAGAGAAAAACACACCAGAAGTGACGGTTTTGCACACCTATAAACGTTTATCGTAAACCTTGGTTTCATGTTCAAATCATCCGTCGTTAGTCTGTGGGGTCGTTGTGAGCAATGACCGACAATGTTGGAAAGAAACTACGAGAGTTTACATCAGCTATTTAAGTAATTCCCATCTCCCCCATCTCGAATAGGACGTACGGGGGTCGTAATCCATTTTGGAGACAAAGTTATTCCCTTGAGCGTCGTTGAAACAGATTGGATAAGGCTTCGCAGTAACTTGGCGCCAATGCTGGACCACAAGAACGCTGCAAGCCTTCTCCCTTCTCCCGATACACTCGGGAACGCTCACGGCGCAAATTGACCGCGGCGGAATTTTGTTGTACTGATCTGGATTACTGCCAATAGATGAAACATGACGGGAGGGCAGTCCCGATTCCTATTTGATGCATAAAGTTCAGCGCAAGTCGAGAGATTAGCAGACAACAATATACCCTTGACGCGGTTTGCCAGGACATCCGTAACAAATTTGCTGTCGTAACGCCAGTCTGACTGACTGAAAATCCAACGGTCTCCTGTAGCGAGAGTGGATATTCCCGAGGGCCCATCTCACTTGTTCGAAACAACGAATAAAGAAGCGAGGTGTTAAAGAGTGGTTCACAGAACTGATGTCGCTCCTTCCCCAATGTTATCGCGGAATTGCAGTGTAATGAGATACAGGGCCGGGCCTCGATTTCGCGCGCGCGTGCTTGCTCTGCAGCGGATGCCCTTCGGGTGAAATATGTTTGACAAGATCGTGGAGGAATGTTTGTATGGCTTCATGATCACTAGGAGAATCGAGGCCACTGCCATGACAGATTGATTCGCATAAATGATTGGCAAGGTGCTTTTCGCAATCCGCAGGGGAGTTGAAGACCACGATGGAACCGTCAAATACAGGTGTTATGTCGACGACAACACCGCTTAGTTGCGAGTTGCATAAATGAGTCAATGATGGGATGTTCAACGGTCGCATCGCTACATTGAAGCGTTCAAAAAACATTTGACATACATATTTGTTCTTGAGAAGCACGAGGGACCCGGTGAGATGACATGGGATTCGTTTTGTCAAAGTGCGTTTCATGTTGAAAATGACACGCTTCCCATGCTCGAGTGGTGAGAATATGAATGCAGAGTAGACAGGCAGATTAATTTCAGTGCACACCAGATGGCTTCATCAGCTTGAATATCGCCGCATCTGGATGTTGTGGCCAGCTTGGAGGGCCTCCTCGAGTTGGGCTGAGGCCTGAGGGACGCTGCCTTCACCGGCTCCATTCAATTGAGGTTCTCCCGCTGTCTGCCTCAAACCGACGCGCGCGAGGACTTCCTGGACGCGAATACTTGTCATGGTGCAGGGGATCGGCGACGAAACAAACCCAACGAACCAAGTACTCTTCAAGTTCATGAATTCCGAGGCCAGCGGGTCAGATGACGGTTCTTCCTGTTTCTATGACAAGTATGTACTGTCCCTTTCTGTATGGAGGCAACCAGGGAGTTGCGGTCTACCTGACTCCACATTAGCAACCAGGCCCCCCGTGATCCGTGCCGCATCGGTTACGGCCAAGCACGGTCGGGCTTTGATTGAGAAATGCAATGAAAGAAAAAAAAAAACTAGCCACCTACTACGCTTTTTTGACGGTTAATACGCAGTTTCATTGCTATTCCCCTTTGCCCCACATTATGCGTCACATTGCTATCGTTAGCAACCAAGCTGCAAAGCAGCGTTACACCCTTGGTTACACCTCAAAAATCACCCCGTTACGCTGTATTCTTGGCACCCTACTGTATTGACGAGTTACGTCAACTATTCACGCACATGGCCGCGGGCCGGTGAAATGACAGCATTTCTATATATGGCCGACGCACTTCAATGTGGCCTGATTTTCGAAATGGTCACATAAATAACAGCTACTCTCTCCTAAGTTTTCTCTCTAGAACCGACATGTCTGCCAGCATGCTTGGAAAATTATACTCTCCCCTAGATGTTCCAGAGTCTGGCAGGGAACCCTTTACCGACTACTCTCGATGGAGGCTACTTGTCACCGACGGAGGTCGTCAGACTTGGCACTACCTGAAGACAGACGAAGAGTGCGACAGATGGCCCCAGAACTACGTGGACAAGTACTGGACGGGTCAACCTTTGGTAAGTTTTCGTCTACAAGTACGCGTGATCAACCGCGAATGACCTCGACAGAACCTCCCCACCCTTCCAAAAGCGACTACATCACTAGAAGCTGCTCGGAATGGTTATACTTTTTACAAGCACCTTCAGTCGGATGATGGGCACTGGACCGGCGAGTATGGTGGACCAATGTTCCTGTTACCTGGTCTCGTCATTGGATCCTATGCTGCTGGCATGGGGTTCAAAGAGGAAGAACGCCTCGAGATGATCCGTTACCTCATAAATCGAGCACATCCTGAAGATGGAGGTTGGGGCATGTAAGTATACAATTTCCCGTCGGATGAATGTAGCTTAACCCCCTCAGCCACATTGAAGGACCTTCGACCGTGTTTGGAACTGCCCTTAATTATGTGGCGTTGCGTATTCTCGGCATGAGTGTTGAACATCCAGCTGCTGTCAAGGCGAGAGATACCCTTCACCGGCTGGGTGAGTTGTTAATGCAATGTCCCTATCATTCCTTGCCGATTGGGGTCACTTGGCAGGCGGAGCAACGGGTATCCCCTCTTGGGGAAAGTTTTGGCTGGCAATTCTCAATGTCTATGAGTGGGAAGGATTAAATCCCGTCCCTCCCGAGCTTTGGTGGGTTCAGTTCACAGATTAAGTGTTGCCCTTGTGTTAATTCCTTTAGGCTTTTTCCAGAGTGGATCCCATTCCATCCTCACAGGTGGTGGGTTCATACCCGCAATGTCTGCATACCAATGAGCTATCTATATGGCATTCGCTTCAAGGTGGAAGAAACTGACTTGATCCGATCCCTTCGCGAGGTATGCGTCCAAGATGCCTACTTTACTCTCACATTCAATACCTTCATCTTTAGGAGTTATACACGGTCGACTACCATCGCATATACTGGCCAGCACAACGTAATAACACCGCAGCCGTCGACCTTTATTCACCTCATACTGCGCTCTTCGATGCATTATGTACCGTACTATCTGTGTACGAGAGACGCGCTATACCTGCTCTTCGCAAAGCCGCGTTGGAGCGCGCCTACAAGCTCGTCGTATACGAGGATGAAAACACTGAATATCAGACCATTGGCCCCGTCTCCAAGATGATGAACCTGCTGTGTCGTTTCGTTGTTGATGGTCCCAATTCGGAGGCATATCGTCAACATGCCATCAAGCGTGCCGATTTCATGTGGCTTGGCCCAGAAGGCATGATGATGTCTGGGACGAATGGCAGCCAACTTTGGGATATTGGATTCATCACGCAAGCGCTTGTTGAGACTGGCCTCGCAAAAGAACCGGAAAACAAGGAAAGTTTGAGACTGGCTTTGCAATGGTTGGATAATTGCCAAATTCGAGAGAATCCAAGGCACTTTGAATCGGCCTATCGTCACCGAAGCAAGGGCGCATGGCCGTTCAGCACGAAGGAGCAAGGCTATACCGTCAGTGACTGCACGGGAGAAGGTCTCAAGTCGGTCTTGTACCTGCAGAACCAGGTAGGGTACGTACATTTGATGGTCAAAAATAATCTTCCATGCTTAAGAAAACCCTAGAGGAACGGAGAAGGTTATCTCAGATGAGCGGCTCTTCGATGCTGTTGATACATTGCTCTCGTTGCAAAATCCAAACGGTGGATATGCAAGTTACGAACTTGTGAGGGGACCCAAGCGGCTGGAGTGGCTCAATGCCGCAGAGGTTTTTGGTAAGGTGTTCCGGTAATCGTCGCGTCGTCGAAGCGATACTAACTTCGTGTAGGAGATATCATGATTGAGTTTTGTTACCCGGAATGCACGACATCCGTGATAACCTCCTTGTCGATTTTCAAGAAACATTATCCGCACTACCGGTCGGCTGAAATCAAGCAAGTGATCCCATTTCACTCATAACACGATTTTAATACGTAATAATAGGCGGACAATTAAGCATGCGATCAAATGGCTGCATCAAGTACAAAGACCGGAGGGGGGCTGGGTCGGATCGTGGGGGATCTGCTTCACTTACGCAACCCAATTTGCATTGGAAAGTTTGGCCCTTGGTGGAGAGTACTATTCGAATAGCCCTGCTGTCCGACGTGCGTGCGATTTCTTGATTTCAAAGCAGCGGAAAGACGGTGGTTGGGGGGAAAGTTATAAGGTCTGTTTTTTTGCTTGTCTCGTTGATGCCGACTTATACACGTTGTGTGCTTGGCTTGTAGAGTTGCGAGCTCCGTCGTTGGATTGAACACGAAAACACTCAGGTTGTACAAACATGCTGGGCAGCCATGGCTCTGATGTATGCCGGGTATCCCCATGCGGAACCCATTGAGAAAGCTGTTAATTTGGTCATGTCGCGACAACTTCCGGTGAGAAACAGTTTCGTAGTTGGGGTGTGAAACGTACTGACTTCACCTACAGGATGGATCGTGGCCGCAAGAAGCGATCGAGGGTGTATTTAACAAGAACTGCATGATCTCATACCCCAACTTCAAGTTCTCGTTTACAATATGGATGCTTGGAAGGGCGCACTATTATTTAGAAAATCTGAAAGTGAAGTGGGGTTGATACTTCGGCCGATGTGGTTGGCAGGGTAGCTTATATGTATGTAATTTTGTTCCGGATGACGGCGAGATGATGTGCTCGCGAGTAATTAATACACTGTATTATCTTAGCGCTGGTCCATTGTCGTTCCCCACATTGACCTCATCATGGCCGCCATCTCAGTAGTCTCTCGAGTAGCCTTTCTTGCTTCTGATATCATCCTCTATACCGAACCGTCTGGCTCTGCGTCGTCTCTGTTCTCCCGGAGCTACAATGCCCTCTCGAAGACATCCTCCCGTAGACCGAATGTCCAATCCATCCCTGCCGGGGGTGACCCAGGGGTGTCTATACTGCGTGTTGCTGCCAGCGCATCGCTAGCTTCCTTCACTTCCTCCATCACGTCCCAAATCGTTCTGCGTCTCGTGCTCCTTGCTCCAGAGCTCTCCTCCCTCCCGCTCGTCTTCCACCTTGCAGTCGAGGACGACTTGTCAGACGTCCTTCTCCTGCAGTCCGCTTTCCCGTTCTGCTTGATTTCCTATACGCCGCAAGACGCTCATACTAATGCCCTTCTTGCTTCTCGGCTTGCTCTTACAGAAAGGAAGGCAGTCATACACGTCTTTTATGAACTAACGGATGGTAGGATCACAGAAATTGCAGAAGATGATGTACAACCGTACCTGTCCTCGCCAAAGGTCACTTTGTCGAATGGAACAAATGGCTCTACTATTAGTAACGGCTCCAACGATGTGAAATATACTCGCGCACCAGAGCCCATTTCTTCCCTGTATCAACTCTATGAATCTGCTGCGCTCTCCACCTCAACCGGTAAAGATCGTCGCTACCTTCCTTTCACGGTACACGGCGACGAACATCCGAACACTGTCATCTTCGTTCTTGGCAATGTTCCCGACCTTTCGGAGATCGTCGGTGTCTCGTTCGTTTCCGTCGATGTACTTGCTCCTCTCTGCGCTACGCATATATTAGACGCCATTCCCCAATCGGCTTCTCGCGTCCTCGTACTTGAGCAGATCCGCCAGTCGAACACTAAATGGACACCGCTTTATCTCGACATCGTTGACGCACTGCAAGAACGCCAGGCGTACTCACAAGTATCCGTTCGGAGCATCTGGTTCACTAGTGTCGAGCAAGTCAGCCGGCCCAATTTACTCAAACTTCTGAACAACACGAACAACGCATCCCTTGCACCCACTCTCCACCTCCAAAATGGGACCCTTTCCTCGCCACACGCTCCAGTCCCTCATGTACCAAAGCACGAGTCTTCGTACAAGAAAATCCTAGATCATGTCTTTGGCACACGATTAGAGATTTCAAATTCTCATGAACTGGTTCCTACACACGGCAACATAGCTACTAGTCCCGAGTACGCTCTCGGTCGGGTTAGAGGCCAATCGGAGCAGCGGGCTCTGCTTGTGCAGGCGGTTCAGAATTTGATGGAAGTCGAGGAAATAACTCCAGAGTCACACAGACTTCTCGCTCAATGGTTACAGGCCAAGGACGATGGCTCGAAGAGCCGTACTGTAGGTGCTCAAGTGATTGAAGCATTGGAATCTTCACAGCTTTCCAACGTGCTCGTTGATCGCATCCTTGCACTGAAAGCCCACTTCCCTTCAAAATCCAGATGGATACTTGGCTCAGACGCGTGGGCCTATGATCTGGGTTCATCTGGGTTACATCATGCAATAGCATCGGGCCTCGACGTCAATATTCTCATTCTGGACACTCTCCCTTATTCGTCCCGAAACTTGGCCGACCCACACCGTCGCAAACAAGATGTTGGCTTGTATGCCATGAATCATGGAGATGTCTACGTTGCCAGTGTCGCAGTGTACGCCTCATATACACAAGTCCTGCAGGCTATGATGGAGGCCGACAGGCACAAAGGGCCATCTGTCGTGCTCGCCTACCTTCCTTACCACACAGAAGACTCTCCTGCGCTCGAGCTATTGAAGGAGACCAAACTTGCAGTTGACTCGGGATACTGGCCCTTGTATCGCTGGGATCCCACCAAGGAGACTAGAGGCGAAGAACCTTTCGCTCTCGACTCTGACGTCGTCAAGAACGACCTGCAGCAATTCCTTGACCGGCTAAATCATATGTCACAACTTGTTTGCTCCAAACCTCAGTTAGCTACTGAGCTTGTGAACAGCTTGGGCGAGAACCTTAAGGAAGCCCGTAGGCAGAAGGCGCAGCAGGTGTACAATAGTTTGCTTGACGCACTTGACGCGCCACCTCTTCTTGTGTTGTATGCTTCGGATGGTGGCACAGCCGAGAAATACGCAAAGAAACTCGTCAACCACGCCAAAGCGAGAGGCATGGCAGTCACCATTGCCACCATTGATTCAATGACTATCCAGAGCCTCGCACAGGAGGAACATGTTGCATTCGTTACCTCTACCGCTGGACAAGGTGAACCACCTCAAAATGGACGCCAGCTTTTCAAGGCCTTGAATGCTGCCGCGCTCCGTGGTGAAAAGCCCTTTTCCAAGCTGCAATATGGCGTCTTTGGCCTTGGAGACAGCCACTACTGGCCTCGACCTGAAGACGTTCATTATTACAACAAGCCTAGCAAGGACCTTGATTTGCGCCTTGAACTACTTGGGGGCGAGCGCTTTGTTGATCTAGGATTGGGAGATGACCAAGATGCTGATGGACCCGAGACTGGGTTCAAGGTCTGGGAACGCAAGGTCTGGAAGGCGCTCGGTCTCGATAGCATCGAGGTTACGGAACCTGAACCCGATCCGATCACAAACGAGCATATCAAGGCAGCGTCTGGTTACCTTCGTGGTACCATCGCAGAAGGTTTGACAGATACAAGCACTGGAGCGCTTGCTCCGTCCGACACCCAGCTTACCAAGTTCCATGGGATCTACCAGCAGGACGACAGGGATATTCGTGACGAGCGTCAGGCCCAGGGAGTCGAGCCAGCTTATAGTTTCATGATCCGTGCGCGCACGCCAGGCGGCGTTTGTACCCCAGAGCAATGGTTGCAGATGGACCAAATTGCCGATGAACATGGTAGTGGCACACTGAAGATTACCACAAGGTCTACCTTCCAGTTCCACGGCGTTATCAAGCATCACTTGAAGCCTTCCATCCAGAAGATTAACCGAGTGCTGATGGATACTCTGGCTGCATGCGGTGATGTAAATCGGTAGGTCAGAACACGTTGCTGAACGACTTGCGTCTCATATCTTTCAAGCAATGTAGTCTGCGCTGCTATTCCATCGTTGTCGAAGCTTCATCACCGTGTTTACGAGTTCTCTAAACTTGTCAGCAACCATTTACTGCCCAGAACCACTGCATACCATGAAATCTGGCTCGATAAGAAGCTGGTGGCTGGTGAAGCTGTCAAGGATTTCGAGCCATTATATGGCGAGTTCTATCTGCCTCGCAAGGTACGTTGATTCCATTTGGTAGTCCGCCAATAATTGAGCCCCATCCAGTTCAAAATTGCAGTTGCCGTACCTCCATACAACGATGTCGACATCTTCACCAATGACTTGGGCTTTATCGCAATTGTCGACGCGGATGGTGAATTAGAGGGCTTCAATGTCACAGTCGGTGGTGGTATGGGTGTGACTCACGGTAACAAGAAGACGTACCCTCGCCTCGCGGACGTCATTGGTTTCTGCACTGTCGAGCAAGGACCACTCGTAGCAGAAAAGGTCATGCTGACACAGCGAGACCACGGGAATCGCGTCGAGTGAGTTGTCATACTCTCTGTGTGTTTCGGCCACTGAATTGCACCCGTAGCCGAAAGGTAAACAAAAGTACTGTCTGTTTGCACGATCGAATCTCTAATCTCCGCCACAGAACGCTCGTCTGAAGTATACGGTTGATCGGATGGGTCTTGACCGCTTCAAGACAGAAGTAGAGACGCGCCTCGGCTACCAGCTCGGTGCGGCTCGCCCTTATACATTCGACAGCAACATCGATCATTTTGGCTGGACTGTCGGTGAGGACGGCAGGCACCACGTCACAATCTTCATCGAGAACGGACGCGTTCAAGACGAACCCGGATGGGAATTCAAGACTGGTCTTCGTGAAATCGCCAAGGTCCACAAGGGCACATTCCGTCTCACTTCGAACCAGCACCTCGTCATTTCTGAGATCCCACCCGAGGAAGTGCCCACGATCAAGTCGTTGCTTGCCCAGTACAAGCTCGATAACCTCAATCATTCGGGATTGCGACTTTCGGCGTCGGCTTGCGTGGCGTTCCCTACATGCGGCAAGTGTCCTTTGTTTATTTTCGACATTCTAGCGTCATTGACCACGACATGTAGGTCTTGCCATGGCCGAGTCCGAACGGGTGAGTTCCACTCCCATGATTGATGAACCTTTGTCTAAGTCGCCCCACGTAGTACTTGCCGTTGCTTGTCGATAAAGTGGAAAAGATGTGCGAGGAAAACGGTCTGCGCAACGACGCTATCGTCATGCGCATGACTGGTTGCCCCAACGGATGTGCTAGACCTTACGTCGCCGGTATGTAGAAACCACCTGCGTCGCTTTCTTGCACTGATATTTTTTCGGTGCAGAGGTGGCGTTCGTCGGAAAGGCGCTGGGTAGCTACATGATGCTTCTCGGAGGTGGCTATCACGGTCAGAGGCTCAACAAGATATACCGCGAAACCGTGTCGGAGCCCGAGATCTTGGCCATTCTTGGACCCATGATCAAGAGATATGCGCTGGAGCGCCATGAGGGGGAGCACTTTGGTGATTTCGTGATCCGAGCTGGCTATATTGCCCCGACTACGGAGGGGAAACTGTGGTATGACAGAATGGGAGGTGAAGGCGAATACCGTGCTGCGTAAATGTGTATGATGTAACGGATCTAGTGAAGAATTGATTAGATGCGCGCTGCTTTCAAGAGTCGTCTCCGCAAATGTGAGGCACCATCCGAGAGTGAGCATTGCAAGAGGGCATCATGCATAGATCAAGACAAGGTAGTAAATATCACGGGCTGATATCATGCGTACAGTTGTTTTCCTACGTTCCAAGTCCATTTACGACTTGGATGCTCTAAGTTCGTGCACAGTCTCTGCCAGCGCCTTCAGAACCTTGTCAATATCACCCCGCTTGGTATCGACGACACTGATACCCATATGTCTGTAGAGGAAAATCATAATCAATATGGACCAACCGAGTACGCAAACGAGCAGACATGCCCAACACGGAAGTACTTGTCTGTGAGAGGGTCAACCAATGATAGAGGATATCCACATCATTCTCGACTGACCTTTGATAGCAGAGTGTAGACCACCTGCAACCACAATATCCTTTTTCAAAAGACGGGGTATGATGTCACTTGCAACGACGCCCTCGGGGAAGTAGAGCTGTTTGAGGGATGAAGATGTGCAAGGCAGGGCAGAGTCGAGACCGACTTACAGCGGTCATGCCGTGAGCTGAAACCTCTTCGCTCAGTGGGACGTTCTTGAACCCAAGATTCTCTGCGAATTTCTTGACGCGCCTACTTGCAACCTTGTGTGCTTTAAATCGATCTTCAAGGGACACAGAACCCTGGGTAATCTGGATGAGTGAGGCATGG
>JBBPNZ010000702.1:0-14996 GCA_038091195.1 Phylloporus rhodoxanthus | reverse complement strand
CCGCCTCTCTGCGGTGACGACAGCGAGCATCACTTATGATTAAGGCGAGATCGCTGCGATTTTCTGTTGAGAGCTTTCTGCGCAGTCCTGACGTCAGGCTATGTCCAAAAAAGCTTTTCTGATGTGGGGCCAGATATAATTTGGGTTGGTATGTCTCAAGTGCGGAAAACTGGACACTGGTGTAGGGGTCGAACGTACGATGGGACGTTCTTTGGGCCCGCGGTGGCAATAGTGACTCGTTCAGATTCACAGCGGAGCAAACCGATTCTTCCAACCCTTCGTCCACAAGGCAGGGAAGGGAAGAAGGTTTGGACGTTCTTACGCTATCATTGACAGATGCGAACGCGGCTGGATCCCTTTGTCCCTTCAGGGTGGATAAGTTGATTAGGGAGTTTATGCGAAAAGCATTTTGGTGTCTCCGAGTCCTCACCTTGGGGTGAAGTCGGTGCCGCTGGGTGTGAAATGCATCCTAAGCCTACGATACGTCTGGTTTGCGAGGGGACAGCAATGAGAACACATTTTGTTTCCTTTTACACGCATTTGTGTATTTTTTATTATTTGATTCTACCGAGTGAGGCATATTTCTGTTGCCATGGATTTTCACGCCACCCGCGGCACATTTAGGCAGGCACCGCGCAATTTTGGTTTGACGGTGTGCAGTGCCACCCACATCTTCTCCAACTACCTCCAATGTCTCCAGAACCACCCAAAAGCAAGCTAAAACGCAAAGCTAGTCACAGAGAGATTGACGAGTACAGATTTGATGGTGGTCACGCACGCGAAATTGAGCAGAAGAGGAATAACGGTCAGATCTCGTGCGCTGAGTGCAGGAGGTGCGATCACCGCGCGTGTTAAGCACAAAGCCTTTTCCACATTTTGACCTAATGCCACTAGGTTGAAAATAAAATGCGACAAGCAAATCCCCTGCCAATCATGCCAGGTACGTTTTCGCACCCGCGCGGCACCTGCGATAGATCGCTCAGCCGTTCTTTTCGCACAGAGGCGGGGTTGCGCGGCATTGTGTCCTAATGGTACGCTCATTTCGTCATCACGATGTGCCACTTGCATAACTGTCATGTCAACAGGCAGCTTGTCGACCGGTCAAGGAACCAGGTTTGCACAATGTTATTGTACCGGCATTATGGCTTCTAAGCGCCCCCTGTCAGGTTCGTTCTCGCGGCCACCGAGCATCTGCATCGCCGGATAGCCAAAATGAGCGAGCGCATTCGACAACTTGAGGATGCCCTGACCGAACTCCAATCTCAGCACTCAACCGAGCCTCATCCACTCCTTCGCGAAGATCTTTTGGGTGTCAATCACAAAGACGATGAACCGTCAACTTCAGCCGACGAGTCCGGCACTGTGGGACACCCCACAGAGATCCTGGACACCTTTGGCACCCTCTCCATCACCGACAATGGTATATCTCGCTTCTTCGGACCTACAGGTGGATCGGAGGTGCGTTTCCCTCGGCCATTGTGCATGTTCCCCGCTTATACTGACTTGCATCCCCGCTTTATGTCAGTGTCTCTTGATGGCAAGTCCCTGTCCTCTTTTTGAGTTACAACTCCACGCTTATCTTATCGTCAGTCGGACAGCATGGCACAGCATGACGGGACGGGCTCTTCGACACCCGGCTCGACCGGAGATGCGGAAGCTACTTCGTTGCCGCACGAGATTCGCATGATTTCGCAAGGCTTTCCCTTTACACCCACGGGTTCAACTGCTGCTGCCCGAGAAATGATTGAAAGACAGTTTCCCAACTGGGAACGCGCCAGTTACCTAGCACAGACGTACTGTGATCAGGCTGGCTGGCTATTCCACAATGTGTCCAAGGAGCAGATCATGGAAGAACTGCTTCCTATATATTATTCAAACGGACCGCCCAAGGCGACGGACGGCAATAAGAGCTCACCTGAGCTTGCGTTGCTCTTCCTCGTTTTCGCCATGGGTGCACTCGTTGATCTCGAGCAGGACCCAGGGAATGCGGAGGCGGAGCACTATCATCAGATAGCCCGTGCGGCTATTTGTTTGCAGCCCGTTATGGAAAAGCCGTCCTTGGTGACCATTCAAGCTCTTCATATGCTCAGTATTTACAACGCTATGAGTGGAAATGAAGTGTCCGCAAAGGAAACCAGCATGGAAACCACATGGTCCCTCATTGTGCTTGCCGCCCATCTTTCCCAAACTGTGTGTTTTTATTCTCTCGTGGGATGCTCCGTAATAGTTTGCTTATCATCCCGTATCCAGATTGGACTCCGTAAGTGTCCCCTCCATATTACCATATTAAAAAGGTGTAATTACCTGACCTGTGGGGCTAGATCGCGACAGTACACGATGGGGGTTGCCTGACAAAATCGTGCAGCGACGCCGTATTCTCTTTTGGGACCTATTTGTTGCGGATTCTTGGCATGTAGGTACCAGCCATAATGTTTTGATAACCGGTGGCTGACGACTTACTTGTCTATCTGAAGAGCCTTAATACGGGCAGACCGCCCAGCTTCTCTCTCGCTTACATTGATTGCCGATTTCCAGGCGCTGGGAACGATGTCGAGAAACCGGAGAATGACCTTCATTCTATATGTGCGTGTCTGTGTATCTCGTTCACCATTAGCTCACCGTTCTCCCCAACATCCCGTCTGCAGTCGAATCATGGGGCTACCGCTTTGCATGTGAATGTGTGGCTCAAGTCGCAGCACGGACCTTGACTGCTGAACTACCGAGCTATGCAACCGTCATGGAACTTGATCGAAAAGTGCGCGAGTTCCCCATTCCCGAACATGCGGCGCAAGTAGCCAACTCGGTGACTTCTCCCGTGCCGATCTTGCCGTCAGATGACTTGCCAATCCCCGAGACCATGAGTCGTTTCGTCATGTCAAACGCACGAGAAGCTCGTACGTCGCGTTGTCTTTCTGCTGTGAACAAGGAATTCATACATTGTGGTATCAGTCTTACTCTATTTACATCGGAGCTTCTTTGCGCAGGCCATTATCGAGAACCCTGTCAATCCACTCAAGAGTCAATATGCGCCATCATTCCTCGTCAGTTACCGGGCCTCTTCGACTGTCCTGCGGACGATTCTTGCGCAATACACAATAAGTCCTCAAATTTGTGAACGATTCTGGTCTATCTGGACATTTGGATTCTCGGCTGCGGTGCGGATGTCGTTCGTTGTGTCGTTCGTGGGATTACTGATGGTTTGCGAGCAGATCGTCTTTGGCACTATTGTTACTCGTGGACCTCGCTCTCCTTTGGCGTCCAACGCGATCAAGGAACTTGATGCGGCCTGTGTGCTCTTCACGAAAGCAGCTGCTCGTAGTCGCAGGGCAGCAAAAGCCCTTGTAAGAGTCTGCCAAAGCTTAATTTGGAGTTTCATTTCGCTCACTCTGCCCATCCTTGCAGCCCATCCTAACCAAACTAAGTGAGAAGGCCCACAATGCGCTGGCTGCCTCTCAAAATGAAAAACTGTCGGGCCAGTTGGGTCAACAATGGACTGTCAAAGAAGAGGCCGATGACGACGAACTAGCCATCTTTGCTGGGAGAACACGCTTCGTGTCGACGAGACGCCTGCCAGAGTCGACACGCACATCTGAGAATGTTCGCCCTGGGTTTATACCGGCCACCAGCAGCCTACCGGAGCCACCCATGCCGCAGTTGTACCGACCTGAGAGTTCCACTTCCATCGATCACTGGGCACCTCCTGAGCGGGATCAACTCCACTATCCGGCCGCGCGGACTGCAGCTGCAGAGTATACTAGTGCGGGCGTTCCGCCGGAGATCATGCCGCAGTGGCGACCGCCCCGGCGATCTCACTATACATACCCACAACACAATCCCCTTTCTACCCCTCTGGAAACGGCTGGACAGCCGCGGCCGGGGACCGCTACAGCGACAACGCCAGCAATAACGGGGACTACACCATTCGGTTGGGCTCCGTCCGCGTCCCACCCGTTCGGGTCGGGGGGCTTTTCAGCAAGCGGGGGTTATCCAGGCCCACAACAGCACCCACACCATTCTCACCATCCACAAGCGTACGAGCGTGCGCCTCTGCCGCCTGTGAACCCCTACCCGCAACCACAAGCACAACCGCCGCCGCAGACTCAACCAGCCGCGCCGAGTGAGTTGACCGAGCTCGGGCTGGTGTCGCAGGAGTCGCGGCTGGACGAGCGGTGGACGTCGTTTATGCGTGACTCGGGCTACTTTGAAGGCTTTGGCTATCGGGGTCGATGAGACATGTGACGATATGGTTATGAATAAGAATAAGGATGAAGTTTGCAACGTTTGAAATGTCTCTTGTGTTTTTCCATAACTTAATCTGTGTATCGCTGTATCTAATTCAAACTGTTTTTGGATATCGATTCAAAGGCTAGTGAGGAGTAAACTTGCAAACCAGCGTGATATCAAGAGTATGTTGGATCTAGATCAGAAGCATAGAGGAACTCCAATCAAGTATTTTGCATCTAAATGTCACTTAGGCATATAATCCCTACCAGCCTGTCACACGATGAACATTGCAGCAGGACGAATTCACCTAAAGAAACCCGACAGTCTGAAGTACCCAGGATTCGGTGTACACGCAAGTTTGATATGTCCTAATCACATTCAATTGGACAAGGCTGGTGTGGAAATCTCCAAGAGCTCGTATGCATGGCGCAAGCTCTGCATATGGTACGCGTCGTGAGGCTTGTCACAGATTTGAATGGCCAAATTGTGTCCTGGACTACTGGACGGATATGGATGATAGTCAGTTTACTACCATCAGAGGGGTGTGTGGATGATACTTGGCACACCATATTTCAACAGGAGATGAACGTTTCGCTTGTGACGTGGTCGAGATGTGTCCGGACGCAAGGGTGCGTGAATCCAGAATATCACGTCCCGAATAGATTTTGCTTGTGAAGGCGACGCTCGGATCCCGAGATGGCTGCGGAGTGGTGTTCCATCATTAAGCCTTGTACAGGGCTTTACGACGGTAAGTGACGAATAGAGGCCACCGCAGCATAACGCCACATTATTCACTATCACGCTCCCCGTGTTCGAGTCATGTTAGAAACGCGGGATGATTGGACCACATGGTTCACCCTGGCTATACCATTTCGCTTCTTCCTCGGATGACAAGTTTGGGGTTAACTGAATCCCTACGGCAACGCCAGGATCCAGGTCTTTGTCATGATCTGTCACATACATGCCTCTGCCTGTTTAAACGACACGACACGTTAAAGCAGAGTGTGCCTGCCACGTACGCGCAACGCTTTGGTATGTTTCTCAATGACGAGCCTCGGACGACCTCTCGCTGAGTAGCGTCCTCCAACAAGGTGCTATTACTCGAGTCTGACCCGAGCTTGCACCCGGGACCTGGGCTGCGGTATCCTCGTCATCAGTATCCCGCATCATAATCACAATCATGACAACATGGTTTCATTCACCTTACTGCGGCAGGCATATCCTGATATGGATACGCCGTGCGGAACGTTGAACTTGGACCTGAACGTTTTACCAATCCCTAAATCAGGGGGCAAGTGCTATCATGTTCGTTGATCGCGGGCTCATTTTGCACGCCGAACTGGCAGTTCAGCCATTCCGTCGTGATCACCGAGTAATGTCCGCTGGAGCCGTCTTGTTTGCCTTGTACCTGATATGGCTCTCTCGTTTCTGTTCCTCGTTGTGTTCTCATCGCAAACAACAAGCGCATGTGGTAGGTGAAACAACCGAACTCTAAGAGTATGAAAGGGCACTAAACATAAACCGTATGAGTCGTGTAATGCCCGCTTGCGCATCGCCATACGCACGATACGCTTCGCCTGGATCAGATTTGGCAAGCATCATGCATCATCGAAGAAACACCGCCATCCGTCTGTCGACGAAAACCGGAACCTAGAATCGGGATCAGAATGGAATGGCGAGGCAACGTTTGGACCGCTTGAACGCCGCTTGCAAAACACCTATCATGTATCATGTATCGTCGTCATCAACTTACATATCATTCCGTCCATATGGTTGTCCGAGTGATCGGCGGGAATGGGTGGTTTGTTCGCCGCTACGTACCAATCGGAATGCCATGCCGTTGGCGTCGAGAAATGAACTTGCGGAGAAACGATATCAGATGGTTGCGCACAAGGTGGCGAACCGTATACAGCATGGACGCGATATGTTACGTTGTCGAGTACCATTCTGCGGGTTTAAGCCAAGCTGTAGTTCGTGCCAAGAGTACGTATGATCAATGGGTTTGGAGGCCATGCGTACGGAGAGGGATTTTTTCCGTCGACGTCAGATTCCACGCTCCTTGTGGCATGGGCGCCGGATGACGCGCTACCGTGCGACTGGGTCTTGGAAACACGATGACCCAGATTCCTAAGCGCGTCCAGGATCCCGGCGGAATCCAGCCGGACACGACGCCGACATCCTTGATCCTGGCTTCTGGAGCCCTCAATCCCCACGTCTTGTCCATCGGAACACCCGACCCTGGCTTACATAGTGCGGTGCGTCATCGGCGAGGGCTCACCGTCATACGGCACCTTGTAACCTAGTACAAACTGCCATCGACTTGAAAGTTGAGCGATGGACGCATAGGCACCTACAGAATATTAATGAATTGATTCAACATGTGATTCGGACCTAGACCGTGACCGCAGTACGCATATGGAGCATGGCCAACGACATGGAACGTCAATGCTGACCAGCGCTGACCGATCCGCGATGAGCTGCCTGCGTTCCCCAGGCACTGCGCAATGGAGAAAAAGCGCTCTCGCAACTTTCCGTGTGATCGCCACCGGTTGATGCGAGAGTGCGATATGATCGTGGATACGAGTCGCAATCGCGCGCATGACCCGTCGTGGATTGGTCAGACCTTGACCAGGTGCCGTTGAGCGTTTGAACCACGGCCGGGCGTCGCGCTCGTCATACTATGAGCCTAGACGTAAGCCGGATACTATGTAGACGCATTATCGCCGGACCGTCACCTGTCAAGGTAACACAAGGTTAACACAAGAAACTTACATGTAGCCGAGTTCAACCAAATGGAACTTTGTCATCATTCATTGGAGCGTCGGCGGAAACCTTGCTTGACGATGTTGGAGAAACAGGACAAGTTATGGTCATAGTTTAAATAGTAGTCCACCGAGCTCGCAAAAACATGAAAATGTGGGTAATCAACAGAGAGAGCGAGCTCGAGAGAAAAACACTAGACGTGTCACATTCAATGTTGTATTATTCCTCTTTTATGCCAGGTCCATGGAGATCACTAGCATTCAGTCCATCTTGGCCAATACCCAACTTGCCCCGCGAGCTCGGAGACGGTCGTCCCCCATCCTCCACAACGGAATCTGCGCGCGGTCGCTTGCGCAACGTGGGCGAGACTCCCATGCCGTTCAGCATCCCCTTGTCTACACCACCGCGCTCCGAGGGCGCATAGTGCTCCATATTGCGATCGCGCTCCCATGATAGCCCGTCCCTCCCACTCGCAGGCGGGAGCACCATATGGAGTGGTTGTCCGCCAGGCGGTGGCCCACTGTTGGACAGGAAATCGAGCCAGCTCGCATCTCCCGGGTGTCCTATATGTAGTTGAGTCGCGTACCATAAAAGCCATTATATAGGTAGACATACCTGAATCATGCTGCTGCTGCGTTATTTGTGATTCGTGCGACGGTGCATGCGAAGGCCAATCCAACGGGCCGAATTGAGACGGGTGTGTTGACGGCGGTCGGTGATCGTCGCCATTATCTAAAAATGCAGAAAGCAAGTTTGGCGATTGTTGTGAACGAGAAGTGGAACTGTTTGGTGGCTGGCCCGGCGGCAGATTGTGTCGCATTAGCTGGTGATACACTCCTTGTAACTGGGTATCCTGATGCTGGGAATATGTGGACGACGATCGAGGGTTGTATCCTGCAGTCCGTGATGTTGGAGGACCTCTTGAAGATGACGGAAACTCAAGGGACGAGGAAACGAACGACTGCTGCGGACTGGATGCAGTGACGCCGGAGTAATTGTAATGCAGCGGATGGGAGGACGGGCCATTTTGTCGATAGTTGCTCGGTTGGTGGGCGGATGGAGGAGAGGAAAGGTAGCCGCTGTATACGGAATCCTCGGGATTGACTTTTGGATGACTGGTTGCACTGATGCTAGGGGCTAGACGGGGCTTCTTTTGAGAGCTGAGTTGATTGTTGGTAGGGAGTAACCGACCAGAAGGGGCATGACGTTCCGTTGAAATGGGAAGGGAGGGAGCACCGCTTGGAGATGGCAGTGGTGGAGAGTGGTGGAGTGACATGGGAGGCTGAGGAATAGTCATAGGCCGGTGAAGAGGATACTCGTTCATCTGTGATTAGGCATGAGTAGATGACAACCGTGCAGTGTATTGGTACGAACATCGACGTTCAACCCCACATTCCCTCCCGGAGGCGGCATGGGTTTAGTGTTGGTATATTCTTGTTTGAGCTTGACATCTGTGCGCTTTTTCGAGCCGCTACGTGGATTGGAATCGGCGTCATCGTCTGCATCGTCATCGTCGCCATCGCCTGCATCGTCGAGCTTGGCATTCGCATTGTTCACGAAATCATGCGGCGTGCGTGTGTCCTTTTCCCCGTCAAACTGGCAAGAGGCGGATGAGGAACGATCCCAATAAAGGTGAAGTGACATACTCTGATATGACGTTGTATAATGTCGTGAATGTCACCAGAACAATATTGGTACAGTTTCAGATGGTGACCAGTACGTTCCTCTGAGGATATGGAGATGAGATGGGTGGAGGAAGAAGGGAATAGACGGACCGAATATGATGACCGCGACGTCGACTGAACAAAGGACACCAAGCTCATATGCCTTCTTGAAGAGGCCGTTCTTGCGCTATGGATCAATGACAGCGAAGATGATAATTATAAGTGCCAAGCCGAGGGAACAAAAATAGCTACAGGGTTACCTTTAGAAATGTAACAGAGCGATTACGCTCGTGCTATGTATAAGAAGTAGTTAGCGATTGGGAGGCAAAGATGGAATGAGGAGAAGTGGAGGTAAAATTGGAGACGGTGACGGTAGGACGAATAGTCGCTCAGTGTGTCCGAACAGAATGCGACGTACCGTGATGGGTTGAATTTCAATCTTTCTCCTACCCATCTCGTGAGCGGGGATGATAAAAGTACGGGGTAGAAAGAGGAGGTGACCAGAAGGAAAGATGGGAGCCTTAAGTCGGGTCTTTGGAGTTTGTATCTTTCTGCAGCATGTAATTATTCCGCGACCGGGTGCCGAAATAATGGACGGCGCCAGATCCCAGATCCAGGTTCCCAGATTGTAATCTTCCCGGATTCACACAATTTCCTTTTATGGTAAAAATATAAACCCCAGGGTTGCAAGTATCTTCCAAATCGGGCGGATGCTAACCAATCGGACGGCGTAAATGTTTCCACCCTGTTCCCACTGCCTCTGCATCGCTTCTCCGCAGCACTGGTAGCCCGACAACCCAGCGAGTGCACTTGATCCTGAATATTGACGACCCCATTCATTTCCATGCACTCCTCGGCAGTGCACTGACTCAGATCAACGGATGTCCGACTCGCGTTCATAGTTCATCAGGAATGTTTCTCCCGTACATGACACGCTGACTTGCCAAGGGTTCGATCGCGTCCTCATGGCCAGTATTCTAATCGGCCGCCTGTTCATTGTACCTGATCGAACGTGGACAAGTGTTAGCTACAAGCGACTTGAAGATCCCTCCGAGCAAGTTTATCTCAGCGTACCAAAAATAATAACCTCTACTCTCAATTATCATCCTTATTTATGCATTCCATATTTTTGCCCATGTGACAGAGTTCAAGCCTCAGGGACCGACGATTTCTTCGTACTCTCTCCTCGGTATGAATGAACTCCTATGCAGAATGATGGACCCAAGCCCATAGATGGATACATTCCGATTCCACGTTCTGTCGGCGGCCACTGGTTGCGCTTCCACGCTCCATCTGCCGGTATAGGTTAGCATGAGCCACCACTCTCACCACATACTCATCTCCGCTCTTCCCGCGCGCACTCCTTCGCCGTGGATCAGGGTCAACAATGACCCACTGCTCCATGTGCATAGAGCCAACTCGAATAGGCAAGGCCAAGCCACTCCAAATTCTTCGAAAAGCACCGCGTCGAAGAAGCATTGGTTCGTGTTTTTCCCCTCAAGATATTTCAGGACACTTTCACCCCCGCGACCATTTTAACAAGGTCGGTACACTTTTTATCGTCACAACCTATTTTTGCAGCATGGTTGTGTCGTTCACGAGCCTCGCGGGTAGATCAATACTGTGATTCTCTGTACTTGTGGCCATTAACTGAGGTTATCACAGATAGGTGATAACACTCGCCCTTCGTTCCAGAACAACCTTTCTGTCTATGGTGTGAAGAATTTTGCGTTCATGTACCCTTCGAACGTGAAATCCGATCCTCTCCCCCAGATCTTCCCGCTCTCCCGTCCCGGACCTCCGAGCCTTGGGAAAATCCGCGTCGTTCCAGGCTACCACATTTCTCCGTCCTGCTGCAATTTGACCTTTTTCACTTACGCCACTCACCACATGGGCTTCCGATTACCATATCAGGCCGCTTTTGTTCTTTTCGTCCAAACGACGACAAGACGATCATCCTTTGAGAATGGGCGTTCATCTTTGGTAACTTGCACGGTCATGATTTGTCCCCCGTCTCCCTATCATCGCGGTGTCGACGTACGAGTGTTGGGTGGACCGGGAGATCTGCGAAGTAACCAACTGCGCGTGTTCGGCGATTGCCAAAGAGCAGTTTATGTTCGCGCGTCTGTTTGACGTCTCGGTCATTCCCTCGGAGGTTCGGGGGAGAACAAGAAGGAGAAAATGAAGCAACCGAAGCCCAAGCCAAGGGCGACATACTACATGCGATCACGTGTCTCACAGGGAAGCATCCGTCGCCACAAGTGTGTGACGACTTGAAGCTGTGCGTGTCGTGTGCGCAGAAAGGATATAGGGGGTTAGGTTAGGGTGGCCGTGTAACGGTGGGCATGGCCCATGTGGTATGAACGCGTGTGCGTGAGCCCTTGAGCGGGTCCAAGGTAAACACTTGGTTGTGTGACGGGTCAGGCGCTGTTGGGCTCCTGATCCTGGTTGCGGACGAAACATCTCTGATCGGGGTTACACGTACGTCCTCAAAAATTCCCCGGATACAATCTAGCCGCATGGGGCTTGGGGGGAGAATAAAAGTGCAGGGTTAACCGGGTTCATTATACGATCGTTGGTGATCGCTTCTGACAATTAGCTTCTTCGAGGCGTTTCCCTGTGAACGACTCGGATAAGCGGGAGATGCCAAGGAGCTGATTGATTAGCATGGAAGCTCCCTTTTTGCCAGGCGTTGGCACGGCATGGGCACGAAGCGAGGACAAGCGCGGAAACGAGATACTGATCCGATGGTCCCTGGGGCTTGGAAGAGGGGTGGGGCGAGACCGATGGCGCGCGTTTTTCATCAAGCACCCTTTTGTCAGCTATCTTGTCTTCGATTCGAAACGTCGATGTTTCCCAGCCGTCCGGTGTCAAGGTGACCGAGTTTGCCATCCGGAATAGAGCGAAGATAATCAGGGATCGCTGACTCACCCTGACCCAGGTGTATAGCTACCAGCATCTCATCTGATCTGACTGGGTAGAGAAGGAAGCCGATGATCCTTCTCGGATTGCTCACCAGCGAGTCCGCGTTCTCACGATAGCGAGATGCATCCCTTAGTATTTGCCAATCATTAATCACCGGTGTTAGGGAACATTGTTTCGTACACGGGCACGAAAAACTTTGGGCCAATTGTCTCCGATTATCAATGAAAAGGCAGGCATCGAGGGCCGAAGACCGAAGACCGAGGAGCCCTTTTCCACGAGATCCTTCTATTACTCCTTACTTGAGGGTGGTCGTTTTAATAATTGACAGCCTCACGATCGATGGCGATATCTAATTTTCAATCATCTTGGTACTCCATCCCTGGAAAAACGTCCCGTTCGTCCGATGTTTGTGCGGCTCATTTGACGCGTGGATGCGTCCTTCTCACTCCTTGGCCTGGGTATGCCTCCACGTTCTGAACGTCATCGTTATAACCATCCCAGATTCGTGCGCGTGACCTCCGGATGTGTTCCCCGAGGCGCAGCACCCAATGTCCGCCATCCTGCTTATCGCTCTGCTTGTATTTTGTTTGTGAACAGGTACACACGGGTCGGACTGGACGTGGGTAGCCGAGGGTGGGCTTGGTCAAAGGGCTGGGGACGTGCTCCCTCTCCGTCACAACCAGGGAGACCGATGGTGTGGCGTTCAACGTGTGGACGCGTCTTTCTCACTCTTGAACCTGGGTACCTCCCTACTGCTGCGGGATTCATCCGCACGTCGAACTGCCTTGGTCAAAAATGCACACACGATCGGACGTGTTGACAATGGCCGTTCCTGGCCAGGGCTCCGTGCGTCCACCCTCCCACCTACCGAATGAATTCTGAACGGATTCTGGAAAGCGGTTTCTGAAGATGGTCAGATTAATTTACTGCCAAGCGTCTTTTCGTGATGCATGCAAACTAGCGTCCTTTAGTGTGGCCTACATGTACAGGGCTATTCGATTGTACACATGCACAGTCCGCAGCCAGTGTCCGTTCGGAGGTACAACGGATACGAGTAATCGAAACCAAAGAAACTGTCGAGTGTCACCGAGATTCAAGAAAAGTACATACGGCAAACGACGAGCGCCCGCTGGGGGCCACAGGGGTGAAAATGCAGTGGAGCGTCACAGGGTAGAGTGTGATGCCGCATGGCACACGACCAGTCGATCCGACAAGGAATGGGTTAAAGTTAAGTTCTTTGGTCCAAGGGAAAAAAAATGCGGCTCACATGCGTTCGAACCCACACGAATCAGACTCCCTACCTTGCGGCATGTGTAGCTGAGGGTCCTAATTGCCTAGCAGGCTATAAATGTGGCATTATAAGCAGAGATCCACCATGAACGCTCAAGAAAAATAGCTAAAGGCTTACTGGTGAGTAGGGTGGCGGGCTCGGTTCCCTGCCATTTGTTCTGCTGGCGCTCTGGGTGGCCTTTGTGTATGCAGGTCGAGGAGGAGGGACCTGCTCCTGCGCCCGAACTGGAGACGAGGTACTCGGCGCTCCCTCAGAGGGCACGACACTCTGTGCTGGACCAGGGAGTGCGCCACTCTCCGCCTGAGCAGGGGGTACAGTGCTCTGCACTTGGCTCGTCGACGCGGGTCTCTGCACCCGCCCTGGGGGCGCAGGCCTCTGCGCTTGACTCGTGGGCGCAGGTTTCCTCACTGGGTCCGACGGTGTAATCCGCTGCCCATCGCCCAAAGACGCGGTGTGATCTAGAGGTGCGGTACCTCGTGTGTCGCGCAGCGGCGTGGCAGTCTTTGCCTGGCCATAGGGTGCGCCCGGTACAGAGTAGTGCCACCTCGGATCAGTGTAGGGTCCGTAATACGGCATCTGCGGTTGCTGCCACGATGGATACGGCCGCGGTTGCACATCCTCGGCTGGATAGGTTGGTACCGTGACATTGGATGCCGCTCTGGCCCGCTTGCGACGACGACGACAGGCCAAGATCAGCAAGGACAAGAGAAGGAGAAGGAGAAGGGCGATTCCTGCGCGGAACCGTCTCAGCATGCGAAGACGGTAATGGTATGATGAGAAAGCACGGACCAACTGCGATCCCTACGATACGCCCTGGCGAAAACCAATAGTATACGGTGTAATAGGGGTCGTTATGAGACTGGGCCCACACGACGTTCTGCTGGATGGCCGTGGCTGCAAGGATCAGGAGGACGTCGGCGAACATCTGCATGCTTTGTGGTGGGCAGATTATTGGTGACTAGTGACTCCTATATCATACAGCTGTAGCCTACTATACTTGCGTCGGCAATTGCCGACACAAATGTTATGTACTTGTGAAAACATCGACATCAGCGAAATGTCCCGGATCTGGTATGGCATTGCAAGGCCTTCCCAGGCGACCATGGCCTCGCAAGGCCTCGCAAGGCAGCGCTCTCGTGCCTGGTCAACGTACGGCTCAGCCTTGCATGGCCTTGCATGGCCCAGGTCAATGTTACCAGGGCTTGCAAGGCCCAGATGTCGTCTGATCAGTGCCTTGACACTCAGCGTATAAGACAGCAAAATATTTGCATTGCAGCGGGATCGAACACCAAACGCCGCAGACGCTGACGCACAACCGTTAGTCCATACGACCGACAATTTGAAGTATGCATTTGTTTGACTTATTGGGTCCCTTCTCTAACATTACACTTGCGCTACATCATGAGCCCGTTGCATCGTGCAGGCAGTTGCAAGGCAAACTCGAATTACGACCCCACTCAATGTTCTCGCCAAGTTGGTCCACGATCCATCCACGTAAAACACCACGTCCCTACCCGCCGCGGCACCCAACTGCCATTTTTGCGCCACCTCAGTCAGCTTGGTCAATACAGCCTGTTGCCTTGCACAAGGCATCGGGACGATCGATATGAGCAGGCGGTGTGGGTGTACATGACCTGCTGGAACACTTCGCGCGAGAGCTCAAACACGCTCGGGAAGCGATTGGTGTGCAGCCATGCGTGGGCCTTGGCGGGGTCTGATGATGTTGAGGTGAGCCCATATGTCGAAACTAGCGTGCGCGCGTCCTTGTTTTTGAACGCGGGGAACGCCAGGGCAGGAGCTTGGGGACGGTGAAGATGTAGACGGGCGGCGGACCAAGAACTGCGATGTGTTCGCAATATCATCCTGTGCAAGGTTATGCCCGAAGATGCGAAGAGGGGAGACTTACCAGGATGCGCGGGTAGGATGCATCATGGAGCAACAGGCACACGACTGGATTCTTGTGCACGTTGATGCCTGCTTATTCCTGAACGAGATGTCAGCCGTGCAGGGGACGAAGAGGGTTAAGTGTACAGGCTAGAAACCTTGTCAGCAAAGGCAACAAGCTGATCATAAGACTGCCCGCCGGTGTACTCAGTCTTGATGCTGTGCGTGTAGTAAAATATCATTGG
>JBBPNZ010000701.1:0-15067 GCA_038091195.1 Phylloporus rhodoxanthus | reverse complement strand
TGAGCTTGCTCACTCCGCCTGGAGAGTGGGGCGCTGACATCGTCTTGGGCAACTCGGCGCGCTTTGGCGTACCAACTGGCTATGGAGGTCCCCATGGTGCGTTCTTTGCCGTCACAGACAGTCTCAAGAGGAAGATGCCCGGTCGATTAATTGGGCGAAGCAAGGATGCGATGGGAAATCCAGCATACAGGCTAGCTTTGCAGAGTCAGTCGTTCGAGTTCAATACTGAATGAAAGCTCACCTGAATAACTAGCCCGCGAGCAACATATCCGTCGAGAGAAGGCGACTAGTAACATTTGTACTAGCCAGGCACTCCTCGCAAACATGGCCGCCATGTATGCCATCTACCATGGCCCGGTCGGATTAACGCGCATCGCGAAAAAGGTCCATCTGTTCACCCAACTTCTCTGCGCTAGCGTCGAACGTCTTGGGTTCAGAGTCGTGAACAACACCTACTTTGACACCTTGACTATTGATGTCTCTTCTGTCTGCAAGAATGCCGAGGTTGTCCATGCTGCAGCTGCGCTCAAGTTCATCAACTTTCGGAGGGTAGATAGTACACACGTCGGTGTTACTCTCGACGAATCCGTCGGTCATGAGGACCTCCAAACACTGGTCAGCATATTTTCTACGGCCGCATCGGGACCCACAAACGTACTCGCCAACATTCCGGATCCCTCCGCTCCGTCCATACCTTCGGCACTTGCCCGCACCTCTGAATTCCTCCAGCATCCCGTGTTCAACACGCATCATTCCGAAACGGAGATGCTCCGCTATATTTTCCATCTTGCATCCAAAGACCTGTCACTCGTTCATGCCATGATTCCTCTCGGTAGTTGCACCATGAAACTGAATAGTACCTCGAGCATGATCCCCTTGACATGGCCAGAATTTGAAAGGGTCCACCCGTTTGCTCCAGTTGACCAGGTAAAGGGGTATAGACGAATTATCAAGGTATCCTCCAAACTGCGATTGGTGTTGAGTAAGACTGATGGTATATATAGGAACTTGAAGCAGACCTGTGTAGGATCACTGGATTCCATTCGTGCTCCGTGCAACCTAATTCGGGTGCTGCTGGCGAATACGCTGGTTTGACCATCATTCGTGCATATCACGAGTCGCGTGGTGAGGGTCACCGTGATGTATGCCTGATCCCTTTAAGCGCCCATGGTACCAATCCCGCAGTGCGTTGATTCTTGCGCAAAAAGGCATAGTTAGACTTACATTGGTGTTTAGTCCGCTGTTATGGCTGGTTTGAAGGTCGTCCCCATCAAGACACGTGCGGATGGAAACCTTGATCTCGTCGATCTCAAGGCTAAAGCTGAGAAGCACGAGGACAACTTGGCCGCATTCATGGCATGTCCTACTTTCCCACGCCTACTGGCTATCTAATTAGGCAATATCATAGATCACTTATCCTTCGACGTTTGGTGTCTTTGAAGATGGCGTCGTGGATGCATGCAAAATCATTCACGAGAATGGCGGACAGGTGTACCTGGATGGTGCAAACTTGAATGCCCAAGTTGGCTTGACGAACCCTGCCGTTTGTGGTGGAGATGTGTGCCATCTCAACCTCCATAAAACGTTTGCAATGTAAGCAAGTGTCAGATCCACGTGGAACGAGTCTCACTATTCCATCAGTCCCCATGGTGGCGGTGGACCTGGGGTTGGGTGAGTAAACATCCAAACCGGCACTCGTTGTCTCATTCAACTTTTCAGCCCTATCTGCGTTGCTGAACATCTTGCACCATTTTTGCCTTCTCATCCGCTCGTCCCAACCGGTGGAGACAAGTCGATAGATGCAGTGTCTGCCGGACCCTTTGGGAGCGCTTCCATTCTTTTGATTTCCTGGGCCTATATTAAGATGCTGGGCGGCAATGGTCTTTCTCAATCGACCAACGTCGCACTCATTAACGCGAACTACATGGCACAGAGACTGGCAGAACATTATACCATCCGGTTCAAGAATGCCAACGGCCGTGTTGCGCATGAATTGTTGATTGATCTTGCAGAATTCGACAAAGCGGCCGGTTTGAAGGTCACAGATTTCGCCAAAAGGCTTCAAGTGAGCAGTTTTGACTTTCTGACGCAACTATGAAGCTGAATCATGTTAACAAAAGGATTACGGATTCCACCCTCCCACCTGCTCGTGGCCCATTTCGACGTGCATGCTCATCGAACCTACCGAGTCTGAGACTCTTCAGGAAATAGACAGGTCAGTAATTGCATTTTCCGAAGGTCGTGTTTTTGAGTTGCTGTTCTGTTTGTCTCGTGCAGATTTTGTGACGCCATGATCCAAATTCGTAAAGAAGTTGGTGATATTGTTTCTGGAAGACAACCCAAGGACAACAACTTGCTTAAAAACGCTCCTCATCCGCTTTCTGCTGTCATTCTTTCCGATAAGGAATGGAATCGGTGCGTCTTCGTGCTTTGTCGTGGTGGATGGGTTTAGTGATTTGTTGTAGCCCATACACTCGAGAAGAGGCTGCTTACCCTATGACTTGGTTGCGAGAGAAGAAATTCTGGCCGACAGTCTCTCGTATCGATGATGGTGTGTACCCATACATGCACGCTGTGGTACTGTCAGCTGATCAATACGATTGAAGCCTTTGGTGATCTCAACCTTATTGTGAGTACAAGAGGTCTGAAAAAAGCTAGTTTTCTTACTAACCCAACATCTTCAAGTGTGACTGCCCCTCAGTGGAAGAGCTGGCATACTCCTAAGTGTATCTATTATCTCCATAGACTTCATCTTAGACTTTAGGTTACATAGTGGGTTCCTCCTCCTGGTTTCCTCCTCCTTGCGTCATGTTCAACCACACGCCTTGTATACCGCTTACATTGTACCTTGCACTACATAGCCAGGCCGATGACATTTAGACGTTTAGCGGCTGTTCTAGACCATCTTTATATCCCTTCCGGCTTGATAACAAACCCTCCGAGATCTGTGGGTAGACTCTCCCATAGCTCGGGAAGATACCGTTGTAGACGCATGGCAACCTCGTCCTGCTGATTCGTCCGCGTCGCAAATGTCAAGAGTACCTGAGCAGTTGCCAAATTCGGTTTGATGTCCTTTTGGTCCTTCCCCATCTCCATGCAGACCATCTTGACGGCATCATTCAACATCCCAACACGACACATGCACTCAATATATGCATTCCAATTACCCTGGTTGAGGGGAAACGACCGCTGGGAAAGCTTCTTGATCACTTGTTCCGCGAGCGGCCATGCGTCGGCGTATCCACACGCATCCAAGATGATCGAGACACTCGCGTGATCGTACGTCTCGCTGATGAGGAGTACCTCCCAGACCCTGTACGCCTCAGCAAAGAGACCAACGCGCTGGTATGCATCCATCAGCTGATTCCATAAAAGAGTATCGGGGGTGATAGACGGGTCGAGCGTGAGGTGGTCGTGTGCTCTGCGTACGGCTGCAGCAAGTCTGAGAGTATCCTCTGCGCCAGTGTCTTCGGCGAGCTTGGCGAGCCGCCTGAGCAGGGACGCGTAGACGTACGGGGTAATCTCGACCCCGGACCGACGCATGTCTTTGACGATTTCAAAGTAGTGCCAGATGGGCGGCACGGCGGATTCGTGGCCAAAGGAGAGGCGGGAGAGGACGAAGAGGATCCACCTGTATCCCTTGACGCCAATGTCCTTTGGGTGTTCGTTTCCCATCACCCTGCGATATGCTTTGAGCGCGTCGTCGAAACTGGACGCAGAGCGCATAGCCATGACGACCAGCGAGGCGACCGCGACGTGGCCGTCGGGCTTGATCCCCCTGGCTTCCATGTCCGCAAGAATATCCACCGCGAGTTGGGAATACTTTTGTACGTCGACCGAGTTTGCCATGGCACGAAGAAGAGTTCCGTACATGTAGGCATCGGGTCCTAGTGAACGCTGACGACCAAACGGTCGCGTCGCGGCCGTATTGTGAGACGATGGTGGAATTAGTTGAGAAAGTTCTCGATAGAGCTCTAGAGCCCGGTCTACTAGTCCGTCGTCGTGGCTCCGGAAGCCAGAATCACAAAGAGCGGCAACAAGAGGTTGGATCAAAGGCGCGTCCGGCGTCAGCCCGCGCGACCTGAATTCGCGGTAGATTGAATGAGCACGCGTGAGATCGTCTGCCTGGACGGCATTGCCAATCAGGATCGACCATTGCATGGGACCGGCTTTCATCTCCAAGGCCGCTTCTGCGTAGTCCAAATCGGCGACCTGGCGACTGGAACGTAGCATTATGGTAAGGGTATGTGATGTAACCTTGTACCCGTCTCTCTGGAAATCTTGGCAGAGCCTCACAGCGGAGGTGACACCACACTTTTCAACCTCGTTCTCGAGACTCTCTTCCCATTCCGCTTGAGCAGCATTGGATTTGACGACGCGTTTGCTAAATCGTCTCTGGAACTCTTCCTTCACCTCGGCTGCTTGTCCGGGCTCGTTGAACTTCATAAAGCCATCGAAAAGCATTTCCGCCAGGCTCTCATCGTAGCGAAAGGAATAGTTCTCTATTCGATCGAAAGCGCTGTAGAACTCGCTGACGGGAGCCCCCGAGTTGAACAACGCCCTGAAGAATATGTGAAAGGTATTGTTGTTGGGTTTGCGTCCCGAATAAGCCATTTTCGACATGGCATGTCGAATGATTTTGGCTTGACCATTGTCCGCGCAGAAATTTAGAAACGTGTGCCAGTGCTCGAGAAAAGGTCGGACGTTCCCTGGCTTTTCGTGCATGTGGTTGAGCCAGTTTAGGAGGGTCTGGAGGTTACCGTTCTTGATTAACCCTTGCAAAATGTGGTTGTGAACGTCGGCATCGACGCGTAGACCGCACAGAGGCATCAATTGGCGGAGTATTCTCTCAATCAAGGCTAAATCCTGTTGCCTAGCAGAGACGGCAAGCATGCCAAGGATGTGCACAACTTCATCTGCAGGCAGCACAACTTTGTCGGTGGGCAGGGAGTTGAGTACTTGATTGATGTGAGAATGAATCGCGACCAGGTTATTCGATGGTGTGCGTGATAGGTCACCAGAGAACTTAATGGGGGAAGCGGGACGAGAAGTCAACCTCGT
Organism: Phylloporus rhodoxanthus; assembly: GCA_038091195.1. Taxonomy (NCBI): domain Eukaryota; kingdom Fungi; phylum Basidiomycota; class Agaricomycetes; order Boletales; family Boletaceae; genus Phylloporus; species Phylloporus rhodoxanthus. The sequence goes on along the minus strand of JBBPNZ010000701.1, from coordinate 10,006 downwards.
ATGCGTCGTGGTCAACCATCTTCTGATGCCTGGGGCAACCACGGTCCGCTGTCTGGTGGTCGGACGAGCGACTGAGCGGTGAACGCTAATGGCGATCCGTTCTAATTGGGAAGAAGCGCGGCCAAGGGACATTCATGCGCGAAAATGTCGTCTACACGTCTCTTCTTTAGCAAATAAAACGCGCGACGAGTTTGACTAGGACGATACCTTTCAATGGACAGTAGTGATACTTTGAGTCGTGGGAAAGACGGGGTGGACACGTTTGCCAAGTTTGAATTCGACGTTCTCCAAACACCACCATGTCCGAAAAACTCAAAGAATTCTTGGAGGTTCCCCAGCAATTCATCAGGGATGGAAACCAGGTTAGTTGTTCACGGCCTCTGGAAAACATACTCACTGGTCGTACAGTTTATGACCCGCTGCACCAAACCTTCGCAAAAAGGTACCTGGTTTAATTTCTTCTTCCACCTCAATTATCTGAGCGCCGTTTTCAGAGTTCATCCAGATTTGTAGAGCAGTTGCGATTGGTTTTGCTGTCATGGGATTCATCGGCTACTTTGTCAAACTCATCCACATCCCAATGTACGTATCTTCCCCACTACTTCGTGCCGGTCTGAAGCGTCACTTTCTCAGAAATAACATACTTGTGTACGTATTCTCTCAGACCTTGGGTTCGGGTATCATATTAAATTGGTGGCTACAGTGGTGGTGCATAGTCTGCCTCCTGTTCGTGTGCCTGGTATCATGCCTCCTGCCTCGAGGCCACGATCCCTTGTATTTCACCCCTTGCCTAATTGACGATGGCTACTTTCACCAAATCTTGAGCTGTGCTTGGTAGTGCAACGCCACTGTGGGGCAACGAGCGCAGCAAATGATTCATGCTTCATCTTGCGAGCAAGTGTCATTTTCACACTGACTCCACGCTGGATTCTTCTGCTACTGTCGTTTCCTCGCAGAATTCAAATGGCGTCAACGTGGGATCAGATCTAGAAGCTGCTCTGGCGCTTGGTATCAGGTCAGATGATGAGCCCAAGTGCTTTCGCCCACGCAGAATACCCATCCAGAATGAGATCACGTCCTGTATCGTGCCACTGAGATTATGAGCAACATCTTTCAAAGACAACATGCCTTTTGCAACCCGATGACGATCAGCGCGCAAAGCGGGACTGAAATCGAAGTGAGCAACGTGAAGATGGTGACGACAACGGATCTTACGAGCAGCGGGGAGCATATACGTGACGTCAGTTTGGAGGTCACTTAACCAAAGTATGGCAGCGCTTCATTTGGTTCGTCATGGGCACGTTCCTCAAGTGAGGCAGACTTACGTGAAAGTGACGCATGAGTAGAGGCAAAAGAGGCCAACTCGGAAGCAGACTGAACGTGATGTTGTTCGGGTGGCAAGTGGAAATGACGTTCTGATGGTCTTCCATTGGCGGTAGTATTGGAACGTCATGACGGCTTGCATAAAATTTTGAAGACAACGATGTGCGTACCAACACAGGCACTCACCTTCCAAAGTAAGGATTATCACCATTACTGCGGCGCAGAAGGACGGGACGACGACAACCCTGGACGTAATATTAGCATGGAGATGTATATGGTGTACGAGTCAGCTGACGGGTGGCCAAGTTGGATGATGCAATATAGCCCGTTTGATGATACTCTGCCCTGCTGTGAGATAACATACTACACATCAAGCGAGCAATCAGTCCGGTCCGAACACGTTGACCAATACTCACAGTCGCTGCGCTCATAGTAAACACGGCGAAGACCAGGTAAGGCGTGCCGAGCATCTGATACGAGGCGTTAGAATGGAAAGCTCCCACATGGAGCTACGGAATCAGACGAGTACCAGAATCAGATACAGCATCCGAGGAGCGCGGTAAAAGGCAGTGCACTGGACACACTGCAAGGTCGTCCATATCTGCAAAGATAACGCATCAGTGACCTCCGAGGACTCTTGACTGGTCCCTCACATGAACCACGATCGCCAGTCCAGCTACCACTGCCCTGATAAGCGTGCCATGGGCTTACAATTATCAAAATCATCAAAGAGACGCGACATACATCGGGGCTGCGCCTTGAACCATGCTAGCTTGTGCGATACATATTTTCGAATATTGACTGTCTGTGCCAGTCCCGGCAAATAGACTATACTAGTCATGAATTGTCTCGGCACGCACAATTCCATCACTTACTACAGACAGTAGATGATTGAGTAGAGAATCCAGGCGAAGCAAAAGTTGATGATAGTTGGGTGCCATGTAACCTTCTTGCAAATTGTAACAGTCAAAACGACAATCGGAAGGCCAACCTGACCCCCACTAATGAGTAGGGCAAGATATACGGGGGTCAGGTGCTGAAGATCAGGTGGATATGGGATGTCTACTTCAGGCCGCGGTAAGTCCATCATATAGCCAGAACCCTTGGAATACATACCAGGCATTGTATCCCACGAACGACGGATGCGAGAGGCAGGAGTGGAATCGTCGTCCGGGCAACAATATGAACTCGACCACAAAGGGTTGACGGTCGGCTGGTATCTTGCGTTATAGTAGTGTGCGTGGAGATGGCATGGAGGGCATAGGTCAGGCTTCATTGAAGTCCCGAATGCGCCCGCACATAAATGCGAGGATCGCCCTGATAGGATATATCACAATCGGGATACAAAACTCACCAGAAGTGCACACAGACCCACATAAATGGGTGGCCTTAGAATAGGAATATACGACTGCAGGGACGTGCATTCGGTATTTCAAGTTTAGATAAATGAGTGATAACGCGAGGCAAGAAAAATGACGAAGCGGCATGCGCCGATGATGAATTTGCTCCTCTCCAACATCAACGAGCGTCAATGAGTAAAAGAGGAAAGCGCGATGAAGGCGGAGCGAATTCCACAGCGGGAACAAATTGGGTATCCACCACAGGCACGCCGTGCGTCAGTAACCCAGCCGTTTTATCGTCTTCCTGTGTACTAGTTTCACACCCCGCGGGGGTAGACGGCAGGAGTGCCGATATAAGCATTTGCGTCCTTGCAAGGCATTCCGACGCGCTGCGGTCCGGGTCATGTTTAGAAGAGTCAGTCAACTAAAAACAGGGCAAGCGTATTAGTAAAGTATGTTCATAGAATGACAGGATGTGACATACTTGGGATCGTAACCGGTCAATGGTGTGACGCAATTTCGTGGCTTCCGCATTCTTCCACTTGACGGCAAGGTGGAGCAAGAGTGAAAGGTCATACAAAACTTGAAGGTCCCCGTTACCGATGCTCTGGATGAATGCGACCGAGAACTTGGCAATCATCCGTTGAGGTGTGATCATCAGATATGACTTGTGATGACTCATGCCCAGGTTATGTATGGAAGAGGAGAGCGAGTATAAGCATTCCATCATCGGCGGAGATGGTTGCAAACACGCGGATTCTATACTGGAATTAGCATAGCAGAGGATGGAACGGCAAAAAAGTGGATGTACCACGGCCGTGAGTCTGCCATATCGTGTTCTCGACATAATACGCCACCAGCTTGGAAATAACACACTCCTCCCAATATGACATGATTCGTTGAAACAGCGCATTCATTTCCTCTCGAAAGCCTTCAGAACATGGGTGTGAATATCCGCCAAAATGAATATATATTAACAACTCACTTATTGCCACAGCCTGATCACATCCGATATTGTACACGAAGGGTGATATAGAGAGTTCTTTTGCTGCGTGAGCATGAAAAACAAGTCTGCTCATCGACGAGTCCATGTCTTTTGGGGTTCAGAGAAAGACATCTCGGGAAACATCTGACCTACCAGGACTGGCCATGAGTTCTTCAGAAGATGCTTTGAGTGTTGATGCCACACTGGCACACAGTGCCTGTGCTTCTGGACCATACACCACAGTAAGATCATCGACCAGCCTCCTGGAATAGGGAAATATGAGGATTACAGTAGGTAACAACCATCGCGACGTACTCGCCACTTTCACTATCCGCAGACATTTTGGCTAGATCCTTCTGCAAGGAGGTAGCAACATCTTCCAGGGTTCGCAAGGTTTTGTGTAACCGTGGAGATCTCCCGTGGAGTCGCCGCGTTAATGTTGCCTTGTACGTATGGAAGCTAGGATCAACGGACGAAGATCCGGATCCGGATGAAGGTTGAAGAGCCGGCGGGGAGCAGTAGAGGCTGCAAAGGGGCGAGAACATGTCTAGGTGACGTGAGCAACATGTATCCACAGGATCTAGATGGCTGCCACACCATTCTCTTTATCGGATTCTAAAGAGCCGAGCGCTTGAGAGAATTCTTTCTCAGAACGTACGAGTGCAGCCTTCCAGATATCAGTGATCCGTGTGTGGAATAATGCGTCCAGCAGCTCGGTGAGAGTGACTATTTCAGAGGCGAGGAGGCCCGAATGCACCACCCATTTCCGCAGCGATGATCGGACCTGCCAAATGGCGCTCGCTACATCGAGCGATGCAAGCCATTTGTTGAATGTACCACGAAGATTCGCTATGGATTGATCAAACCAACTTCCCAGCTTATCATACAACACTTCCTGCGAAAGTGAAGATGAAGCAGATGATAGATCAACGAAGGGTCGATATGATCGGATATCCGCAGGTAGGAGAGAAACATAGGTAGACGAAGGCAGCGAGTTTAAAACTGCTTCAGTGTTCAAAAGCAGCTCGGGAGGAAGGGTGGATGAGAGGGTAAACGAAGGCTGTGACTGGATGCTTCCTAACACACTTTCCGCCAGAGAACTTGCCGATGCAGAAGTCCCAAAGATTTCACGGGCGGTATAGAGTGTTCGTGAAATTGTCTCTAGAGTGGTTCTTGTAGCATTCTTGACAACAAGTGCTGTGGTCTTCGCCAGAACGTCTGGCGCCCTTTTTGAATTCTCTCGGCTATCTGGGGGACTGTCATTCGGTAGAAAGCCATCGGTACGTGGTTCGTGATTACCAAGAGCTTTGGCGAGTAAAGTATTGAGAGTCCGTGTACGCTGCGAAAGATAAATAGTCAGGGTCTCCATAAGTGGTCGAGAGTCGAGAATATGGAGCGTTAAAAGAGTAGCACAGGTGTCCTGAGACCAGACTCGTCATAATCTGTAGAAAGAAAGGGGAGAACACAGACCGACTTCGGACGTTTTGTCATACAACCTCAGTGACAAGGTCGCCCTGTATATAATTTGAGCACGGAAATGTGATACAGTCTCCCATTGTCGTTGAATTAGGGGAAATTGTTCCTGAAGGAAGAGCTTTCAGCGGGCGATCATGCAATGCATGCTCTTATCTGACCAGTACGTCGATACCATGTTGCGTCCCATTTTCATCATCACGAGCATCATCACGAATCAAAGCTCGATGAACAACACGCGCGAGAAGGAACAACCAAGCAGCTTGAAAGTACTTTTCGCGTTCAATCAACCGCCATAAATGCTCTGGCGCATCCAAAAGTAGTTTTACGTGCGCTGAAAGAACCTGCAATATCTGCAAGTGCGAATCTAAGTGCTAAAGCGGTGAAGACACGCCAGCGAAGAAGATTTGGCAAACACACCATCCTTTCCACTTTGAAATACGTGATTTTGCATGATAGGTACTCTTTGGGACTGAATCGCAACCATAGTTTCCTCTAGTGCTTCTTGCACGCGCTTCGCAGATGTAGCAATGGATATAATCGAGGAAGAAGCCTGCAGTAAATCACGGTATCGTTCCCTACGCTTTCCAAGTGCCGTCAAGAAACGAGACGTATTTCCAACATCTCCACGCACCCGACCATAGTTCGGAGATCTTCCTGCTTTGCCTCGGCATCAGCCCTAATCATAGATTTCGTCAACGAGTTCAGCGCGGGCGAGACACGGTGTACCTCAGCTGTGCTTGCCTCGCCTTAACCTCGGCTATAGTGTACTTTGCAAAGAGCTCATCGGGGTCAAAGTCTGTGACATCGTCCTGCGATTTGATACTGCTAGACTGCGAAATCACCCGGGATGATAATTTGCTTGCAAGAGGAGAAAGAAGAACAGAAGCTGCGTCTGGTGACTGTAAGGAGTCGAACTGTGCTCTGGATGAAGCCAACGAGGCAACTGAGGGTCGGCGAGCCATGCGGTGGTTCAAAATATGACGTCCTTGTTTGAGCAAGGGGATTACGTAAAGATCCTTGAGTTCTGACAGAGTACCAATTCCTATTCAACGCTACACTATCTTTCCCTTTCATCGCTTGCTGCCCCTGCGCCATCCATCTCATCCGAACTGGGTTTGCGGTCGACTGGAGGTGACACTGGCATAGCGAGCGAAGTGTGTGAGGACTGAGAAGATTCATTTTGGGTGGACGGGTTCGTAGCCGAGTTGGCTAACCGTTGGTCAAGTGCCTTGAGAGCGAGTGCACTGAAATACATATTAGATACTTTATGATTTGCTGACGATCACAGCATACCGTCGGCGCTCAGCCTCCGCCCGGGCACCGCCAGGAAGTTGGTTGTATCCTGACTCGATATCATGGGGAACGGACGTTGGAATCAAACGGAATCGCGTTGCAATTCTATGGACGGCATTTCCAAGTGCTGATAAAACGGGACTAGAGGTGATACGTGAACACACACACGTCTTGGAAAGTCTTCCAGACTCACTGTAGGAAAGGAGGGAACCAACTTGTGAGAGCGAATGTCTCGCTCCTATCACCATAGGTGCTGTTGCCACTTCCAATATCTGTATTGTACTTATAGAAGCGCAGATATATCCAGGAGACAAACCAGCCAAATTGGATGACAATATACGGACATTGGAAGCCAATGATTGTCATAACAGTGGAAAACGTCAGATATGCCATTGGAAGTGCCTGTAGACGCCTCAAGTCAAAAAATTCATAGAACTCGGAGACGATACCCTACCTTGACGCGAACTTTGAAAACTCCAAAGATCTGCACTTGATGTTCAGGTATCAGCTGCGTGAATGCAACTAACACACTGATGAAGAGTGCCATTTGGCCGTGATACTGCATGCCATACCTGATGAGACTGAGAGCACGATCAACGCCAAATGGACATGGTGTCTTACAGGAATAAGTCCGCGTTCTTGGTGACGACGAACTCAATCCAATTAAACGCGAATGCAATGATATTTGGGATCGTCACACAGACGACGATGAATTTTAGTGTTTCCAATGTGCCCCATAGTCGTTCAAAGTAACGCAACGAAGCTGGTATGACAGCCATTGTCACGAGTAGCTGCGAAGATAAGAGCGCAGGAAAGTAAGGGAGTCAATATGAACACACCTCAATAATGGTGATCTCTACCAACGCCGAGGTGGCAAATGTCCATGGATAGAAGATACTTCTGCCTGGCACGAGGGTTAACCATGGTAGGTCCACAGTTCCTGTATTCCAACAGATCCAGAGGTACAGGGAAGTGGCGGCGATTGTTGCGGCAGAAAACGCGCGCGTGACTGGGGGTATCGAAGTAAGATATTGCAGGAAAGGCGTCGACAGAATGGCCATCCCGGAGCTAATGAGTCATGGAATCGGTTTCAGAGAACTCGAGCCTAATGACTTGTTTGTTCGTGTTTTCGTGGCCTTTATCCAAACTTGGCACTCTTCAACTTGATCGACGACAACACAACTATGTAAGAGACAACATGACAGAACTATATCTGATTCAGAGGTAAGCCAGCTAACTTGCACCTACAGGCCTGCATTGAAACATAGATTGTATTGTGCTCCTTGAATACATATAGTGCTCGAGAGTGCAATGCATCCAAAGATCGCACTCTCGCACCGCATCACTCATTCGTCCGATCTCATGAAGACTTTCGACTACCCGTGAGCAATGTTTATATCATCAACGACAAGTGGTGCGCCTCAACGAGACAAAACCGCATTAGTGCTGATACTTTGACAGATCATTCCCAGTATCTTGAGATTGACGTTGGTCACGAAGTGTATGCAGTGACATTTATAGGGAACAGGGAGTATCTCGTCAGTGGTATCAATGAGGGTGTTGGAGTGGGGCGAGTTCGAGACGGCGAATGCGTGGCGAAGATGCAGATAAGATTCAGAGCCCGACGTGTTGCCGTCCCCAAGGATGGCAGATGGATCGCAGCGGGGTCAGACGACAGCGAGGTGTTGGTCTGAGACACAACAACCTATGAACGAGTCTTCACAGGCAAGATCATAGATGGGGATATCAATGCTCTCCACGTTGTCGATTTCTCACCGGATTCAACCCAACTTGACGCCGCCTCCAGCAATGGCACAGCTATCGTGTTCGACATCACAGCCGGACAACGAGTGCAACCGCTCCACCATGCGGCGACATGGGCGCTCGTGGCCAAGTACTCTCCGCGAGGCGACCGAATCGCGACCGCCGCATTCGACTCTCGGACAGTAAGGATCGCTTACTTGTCGACGTCAGTATCCCGGTGAACCCGTGCTATGGTCTCCTCTGGTTCGACGACCACCTTTTTGTCGTTGCTAATGACAGCAAAACCAAGCGAATCGATGCACCTACCGGGTCAACCGTGTCGGAGTGGTCTGTTTCCCATACCGACTATGCATCTTGCATTGCATTGCCACAACATGGGGAATATGTAGCATACTCTGCAGGGAACACCATCAGATTCTGGAACACCACGACGCACACCCAGCATCATCTCATTACTCCATATAACAGCATATGTTCAATCACATTCTCTTCAGATGACAATCTTCTTGCCATCGCGGAAAAAGGGAGAATCATCGTAACAAAGCTATCTTTTGTCAAAGTAAGTTCCTTCACATGAACAAATCCCCCTTTCTCATTTACGCCTCACATTTCAGGAACCCGAAATTCGTATCGATAGTGCTGCGCTCGATTCGTAGAAACACGGCCAGCTGGTAAATGTGGAAGCATTACTGACCGCGGAGATTTTGATGATGCAGAGATGTACTCGCCAGTAGAGCGCTTGTAAAGGTACGCTTGCAAGATTGGGATGAGGCAGTCGCCGATGCCGAGGGGGGGTGTGTTGCTCTGGTCTCAGACATAGGAACTGACATCATTTTGTACCAAGTCCATCTCATCCGTCATGGGCTACACTGCCAAATGCGTCGCTATTGTCGGAAAGGGGGAAAGGGACAAGGGGTGCCGGGTGTGCGACATTACGTTTCAGGACTTCCATTCAGACACGTAACCTTTCTCCCTCTCATCAAGGTACGTCCTTTGCAACGGAACTTGGTTTTCTCTGAACTTGTTCCTTTATTCAGGCTGTTGTCTTATTCATGGCTGGAGAACACGATGATGCGATATCACGTATAGACGACCTCACGCTACTGTGTTTTTCAACTCAACAATACACGTAGTGCAGGTACGTGAATGTTGTGTTATCACGGAGCAGCGTCACCCTTGATGTTTTTGATAAGGCATATATGTACCATATCCTTGGGAGTTTGCAGGTGGAGAGAGGTGACTACGAGCGTGCAATACAGTCATTCGAACACACGCGAGTTAAACTGAGCGATTGCACGGATCGGCCTCTCTTACTGGTTTCAGTGGGTAGATTTCTTTCTATTCACATCCTCGCAAGTCCTCGTCACCTTTCACAGATTTCCGGATGGAAGTTAAGTTTGATGAACTTGCAGTCACGACTCAGCAATGCTTTTGCGAAGTCCTCTTTGCTGCGGGTCGCACGAAGGAGGCTCGTGAATTCGTTCTGTACCTCGTCAATATGACCGCAATATGACAGAGCCGATGAAGACGTGGGTTTCTGGTGAGCTATCGTTCTACCTGCCTTTCGACCACGAATTTCTAAATACACCGCAGATTTCATGCAATGATATCTTCAGACACAGGAAAACATTGACAATGCAAGTGCGGATGCCAACAGCCCCAATAAGGCGCATTTGCCCCAGGAGACGTCCCATGTATCACAACCTACGCCATTGTCGAGAGAATGGGCAAAATCAGTATTGATGACTGGTTCTTGGAAAGATGCCTTAACTGCTGCTGTTTGTGTGGGTATTCATTTACTTATTATCCGTCTCGTTCCTGACAT
>JBBPNZ010000700.1:0-15078 GCA_038091195.1 Phylloporus rhodoxanthus | reverse complement strand
TAGGGTACAAATGAAGTAAACGACAAGTATTTATACACCTACCACCTTGCGCACGGACCAAGAAATCAAGAAAGGAAATAGAACTAGAAAAGGAAAGGAATGTCAAGGAATGTCAAGGAATACGGGCGGAGTTACCTATCATGAGAGACATGGATAAAAGGGGAAGACAGATGGGGAAGAAGAAGTACACGGAAGTCGGATGAGTCTAAAAGAGATAGGTCCGGTGATCAAAAGAAAAGCAGAGTACAAGTAGAAGTGATCGTCTCTCCAGTTAGAATGATGAGAAGAGAAGAGAATTAGGATGAGACAATGGAAGAGAAGAGAAATCATAACATTACCCCCCTTGTACAGTTGAACTCCTGGTTCAACAGTTAATCCCGGTTTTCCCCAGTAGCTGATCCCAGGGAAATACGAGTGTTCAGTCGTTCGCCAGTTAGTGAGATGGGGGAACGCGTGCAGATGGACAGAGATCGAGGACGTGTCCTGGCTGAGCACAAAGCCCGCAGTTACGATGGGGGCAGTGTCGGTCACGATGACCCCAGTTACGACAGAAGTCACATTGGAGAGTAAGGCAGCTACGCACAGGATGGCCTGGGGTGGACGCGTGGCAATGAGGGCAAGTATAGGCGGGGCAGTTCTCTCGTATATGACCTCGAGCATGACACTGAAAGCATTCAGTGGTCGAGGAAGCGATAGGAAGTTGATAGTGGTCGGGTAACGGGAGAACTTGAGTAGGAGAGGATAAGGAATGATTGCCGTCAGGGAGGGTAATCCATTGCAGTCGGTCGTGGGGGATAGGAATAGCTGCGGTGATGGGGTCTTCATCGTTGCTGTCGGTGGGAGCCTAGTCGGACTCAACTGCGGTGGGAGTGTCTGTGGGCAGAGGAGAGGAGAGGTGAAGGGCTAAGGAGCTACGAGTAGGAGGTGGAACCGGGAGAGGGGCACGAGTGGGGGAGTATAATGAAAGCGTCTGTGCAAGAAAGGTAATGGTCGCGTTGGTCTTGTGGAAGAGTAAGGAAAATACGACGAAAAGTGGGGTAAATGCGGTCCGGCGTCAAGGCTTCGATGTAGGTACTAAAGTTCGCATGGCGAAGAGCAGATAACATGGAACGTGAGATCTCTGACAAAGAGAAGCGTAATGGAATGTCAGGTTGTGTCAAAGATAGAAGGAGAATGAGAGCGCTAGCGGCCCCGTGGAAGATACGAATGAGGTCTTGAATGACGTGGTCGTCAGCGAAGAGGGGGTTGTTTTCGATGGCATGTACTAAAGGAGGAGAGTCCAAGACGGCAGAGAATAAGGATAGTTGGGCAGGTTCCGGTAAGGAGGTGGGGTAGACTTTTCTGGAACGCAGTCCGGCAGGTGATCCAGATGGAGAGGACAGAAAAGAGGAGGCCACGGAGGAGGTCAAGAACGACATGATTTGGAATGGTAGAGTTGTGGATAGTAAGATCGCAAGAGATACTCACGTAGAGACCGTCAATTGGGATCTTACCATTCTAGAGGCGATGAAGACGTTTATAACTAGAGAGAATTGAAGCGGAGTGTCGGAGGTTGGACTCAGGCTCCCAAGTGTTTTCGGAAGAGGGATAACCTTTCCATGCGGTCAGGTACTTCTGTCGGCTAGTTGGACCCTTGTGTGAGAGAATTGCTTCGACTTCATATTCTTCTTCGTTATCTATGACGTCAGGTGGTGGGAGAGCGAAGGAGGGGCCATAAGTGTCAGTGGAGCGAAAGGGGGAAAGGAGGGAGGTGTGGAACACGTTGTGAACTTTCCAGGTTTTCGGGAGATGGAGTTCATACATCAGTGGGGATAGTACGTGGATGATCTCAAAGGGGCCGTGACGTTTAGGCGCAAGTTTCCTTGATGGGTACCTGAGACAGAGATGAGTCGCCTCGAGCCACACCTTGTCTCCAACTTTCCAGGGGGAGAAGCGACGAGTGGAGCGAGCGGACATGAGCTTTCGGGCGGATTCGTGGGCTGCGAGGGCTTCCTTTCGTGCTTCATCTAGGTTGGAGAGCCAATTTTCAAGAGCGGGGAGGAAGGTCTTGCCGAGCAAGGGGTAGGAACGTGGTTCATAGCCGTAAAGTAACGAGAAAGGGGAACATTTGGTGGAGCTGTGTGGCGCGGAATTATGATGGAATTCCGCAGCAGATAAGGATTGCGCCCAAGCATGGGGGTTGTTGGCGCAGAAGATGCGGAGGTAAGTCTCTAGCTCTTGATTGGTTCGTTCGGTTTGTCCATCGGATTGGGGGTGATAAGCGGTGGAGAGGTGGACATCGTACTTTAGGAGGCGAGTGAGTTCTCTGGCGAAGGCAGACGCGAATTGTGGTCCTCTGTCGGAGATGAGGGAGTCATGGAGGCTGAAGCGTTTAAACACGTTTTCAAAGAAAAGGGAGGCAATTCCTGTGGCGTTGATGGTTTTGGAACAAGGGATGAGAATTACCCCCTTAGTAAGGCCGTGGTCAACCATGACCAAAATAGAATCGTGGCCAGTGGACGGAGGAAGGTCGGTGATGAGGTCACAAGACAGTTGTTTGAATGGTAACGACGTGGAGGAAGCAATAAGGGACAGAGGTGGGACAGTGGGGTGAGTATTGACCTTGCTTTGCTGACAGATGGCACAGCCGTCGATGAAGTGCTTGACAAAAGTAGAGAGGCCTGGCCACCAGAAGTCTCACTCGAGAATTACCTTGGTGCGATAGACGCCCATGTGACCCGACAAAGGAGAGGAATGGATGGAGTGTAGGAGGGTAGAGCGAGCGGGAGGTGGAACATACATGCGACCCTTGAAGTAAAGGTGGCCATTGTCGAAGTACCAGTCAGCTAGGGAGGCACGGGTGAAGAGGGGTGATCCTTCATCGAGGGCAGAGAGTGCTCTGATGACAAAAGGGTCCGATGGTGTGGAGGATTGAATGTGGCGGGCAAGGGTGATGTCCAGGGCATTGATAATGACAGGGTTAGGAACGATGGAGGTGTCTAGGTTATCAGAGGAGGTATCAACGGAGTTGCGACGAGAGAGGGCATCGGCAGGACCCATTTTGGTGCCCGGTGTGACGACCCAGTTGATGTCGAAGTCCTGTAAAAAGAGGGACCAGCGGGCTTGATGACGAGAAAGTTTCTGAGGGTCACGGATATAAGATAAGTTCTTGTGGTCGGTAATGACAGAGACGGAGTGAGGTGTCCCTTGGAGGTAGTGTTTCCATTTATCAAGGGCAAGGATAACGGCAAGCAGTTCACGGTCATAGATATCATAGTTGTGCTCAGCGGGGGAGAAAGTCTTAGAGAAGTAGGCGACAGGATGTTTGTCGCCATTGGGATCATCTTGCATGAGGATGGCGCCAGCAGCAAGAAGAGAGGCGTCAGTCATAACATGGAAGGGTTTTGAAACGTCTGGGATGGCAAGGACAGGGGCTGTGCAAAAGAGTTGTCGGAGAGAGTCAAAGGATTGTTGTTATAACGAGGACCAAAGCCAAGGTTCGTTCTTCCGGGTGAGGAAGGTCAGAGGGGCGACAATGTTGGAGTAATTTGGGATGAATTTGTGGTAGAAGTTGGCGAAACCTAAGAAAGAACGAACACCTTTGATAGATGTGGGTGGTTTCCACTCGTTGATGGCGGAGAGTTTCTTGGGGTCCATCCGGACGAGTCCTTGTCCAATGATCATGCCGAGATATTCCATAGTGGGGGTGTTGAAGGAGTATTTGGAGATTTTCAGAGACAAACCGTTTTCATGAAGACGAAGAAGGACACGACGAGTCCGTTCGTGGTGGAGTTCAACAGTTCCATGTGTGTGAATGCCAAGATCGTCCATGTAGATCTTGAGCCATCGTTCAAGGATCATATCGGCGAATATGTGGTTCATGAATGCTTGGAAGGTAGCGGGCACGTTGCAGAATCCGAAGAACATGACGGTTGGTTCGAAGAGGCCAAGTGGGGTGATAAAAGCAGCTTTCCATTGGTCCTCTTCTCGAATGCGAATGTTGTTGTATCCCCAACGGATATCGAACTTGGTAAAGAAGTTGGTGTCTTTCATGTCGTTGATAAGTTCGGTGATAAGAGGAAGTGGGTAGGCGTTTCGGATGGTGTGACTGTTGAGGTATCGATAGTCTTGGCAAGGACAGAGGCCTCCATCCTTCTTAGCAACAAAGAAGAATGGAGCAGCTTGAGGGGATTTGGATGGGACGATGCAGCCAGTTTTGAGATGTTCTTCGATGAAAGCTTTACAGGTCTCCTTTTCAGAGGGATTCAATGGATAGACTTTCGCGATCTTTGGGACAAAGGTATCTTTTAGATCGATGGTATGGTCAAAGGGACGATGAGGTGGGAGTTGGTCATGGGTTGTTTCGGCGAAGACATCAGTGAAATCAGAGCAGAAGTCAGGGATGGGGATTTCTTTTGGTTTCTCGGTCTGAGCGATTTTGGTGGAAATAGTGATCTTATCGATGTGTTCGCTTGTCAATTCCTTTGAGGGAGGGCACTCACGAAGAGTCTGCTCAACCCCTTGGGGATATCGAGAAGAGAACAGCGTGGAGATGTCGTGGTCCGGGTCGGGGTTGAGTCCTAAAGTGAAGTTGTCCGATGGTTGCGATGGTAGGTCGAGTGTGAATTGTTCCCAGTCAATGATCGGGTTCCATTTCTGGAGCCAAGGCATTCCGAGGATTACATGTGGTTGTCGGAGTCGAAGGATCATGAAGGAGGCAGAGTCGGTGAAACCATTAGTAGAAAACTTGATTGTTGCTTTCCACAAGATAGAACCTTTGGTGTTAGTGGTTCCATCAACGTTGTAGGCAAGGAGTGGTTCAGTCAAACGGGTAAGTTTGAAATCTCCGAGAGGGAGGAGACGAGGGTCGAGGAAATTTCCAGTGGCTCCTGAGTCGATAAGGGCATCAGTGTCGACGGTTTTGGTTTTTCCTTGTAGCACAATGGGGAGGCACATGGTTCATTCATTGCTTGTAGCTACAAGTACATGGTCGAGATTTAGGGAAGGAGACGTCGAGACAGCTTCCCTTTTCAAAAATCCTTAGCGGCTTGAATACGTTCAGTGGGGACGGGGAGGGTTTCCTCAGGTGGTTCTTTGTAGCACATCTTGAGGACGGAAAGGATCTCTTTTTCTCCTTTTCCAGAAGTCTTCAGTGAGTTGACATATTCGTCAAGCGGGGTGGCGGTGGCTATGGCGGCGGCTGACGTGGTTGTTTCAGTAGAGCGAACATTCTGGGAGCTTCTTGTGGTGAACGAGGAGGGGTTTCCTCGGAACTGAGGGCGACGAGGGGTAGTGGAGGTGCTAGGAAATTTATGACAGTTCTGGGCGTTGTGGCCAGGCAGGCGGCAACGGAAGCACAAATTGTCTCTGAAACATTTGGCGCGTTCGGTGGGGGTTAACTTGGCGACGGAGATGGCGTCGACATCCATGGCGTTGGGGTCTCTGGTAGGGCAAGGGGAGAAAGTTGGAGGAGTTCGTCCTCCTCGAAGGGCAAGGATACGCATCTTCTGCGCATGGAAGATCTTGGCTTGATCAATCCATTTCAAGATGGTGGAAGGGATGGCGGCCATGGAAAGGATCATGGTAGTGATTCGTTGGTCAAGTCCAAGGGAGAACTGATCTATGAGGGTAATATAGTCGGTGATACCAGCTTTGCACGAGAGGTTCTGGAAATCGGTGATATACTGTTGGAAACCATCGTCGATGGTTCCGTTCGAGAGGCGGGAGGTTTTCTAGATGAGCTTTGATAGCTCGAGATGGGTAGTGGCTTTGGTGTCAAAGGGGTAGAATGTAGATTCAAAATTGTCGGCAAACTCTTTGAAAGTCTTTCCTGTGGTGATGGTGGTGTCAGCCATCTTGTCGTACCACATTTCGGTGAAGGAGGCGCCTCGTCCTTTGGACATCTTGTTCAGAGTGGTCATGACCTTGTCGTCATCATGAGAATACAGGGTGGTGTTCAAAGCAAAGTAGGCTTTCATAGCCTTGATCCATCGAGAGGCGTCAGTTGGTTCGCCTGAGAAGTCGGCAGGGAGGGCCGCTTTAAGTTCAGTGGTACGGGCAGACATGGCAGTAGTAGGCTGTGGTGGGGTTGTTGGCGGCGGTGTCGGGGGACGAGTGATAAGCGCTGCTCTGTGAGAGATACTGGGATACGAGGTCTGTGGTCTGTGGGATCGGTGGCTTCTGTGGGCGGGTTGTTCTTCGGGGGTGTCAATTTCAATGTCGCTATCAGCATCGAGGGGGTCGGGGCGGAGTCCGAATCTGGATGATCGACTCGTGGTGGTAACTGGTGGGTCCTACACCGTAGAAGGTGGGACCGAGGTAAGTCTTGAACTTTTGTTACGTGTAGCATACACAATGGTCAAGGCTCCTAACTTGCTACTCGAGTGATACTCACGTAGAGACCAACTCAAGAGATGGCAAGAGACGAAGGAGGACGAGGAGTCGGTCAAGGGGTTTCCTTGAGCGAAGACGAAGACGATGTTACGAAGGATTGGACAAGGGGTTTCCTTGTGCAAGACGAGGACTAAAGGTTCGACGTAAAGTCGCAAGGATGGACTTGATAGTACGCTAGTATTGCGCAGTTCAAGACTAGGGTACAAATGAAGTAAACGACAAGTATTTATACACCTACCACCTTGCGCACGGACCAAGAAATCAAGAAAGGAAATAGAACTAGAAAAGGAAAGGAATGTCAAGGAATGTCAAGGAATACGGGCAGAGTTACCTATCATGAGAGACATGGATAAAAGGGGAAGACAGACGGGGAAGAAGAAGTACACGGAAGTTGGATGAGTCTAAAAGAGATAGGTCCAGTGATCAAAAGAAAAGCAGAGTACAAGTAGAAGTGATTGTCTCTCCAGTTAGAACGATGAGAAGAGAAGAGAATTAGGATGAGACGATGGAAGAGAAGAGAAATCGTAACAATGTTGATGAAAGGTAATTGAGAAATATTTTGAGAGTGAGAATACTAGTAGGTTTCCTATTTGTTGGAAGCAGGCCATCTGAACTGATTTCATCTTGCTAGAGTACAATCACACTACATGCGACCCCTTATGTCCTGAAGATTGTATCCACTGTACTCCCACCAAATCCTCTGTTTGTTGTGACCTTGACTATCCCTCCCTATTTTCAGAATATAACACCTTCATTCCTCTTGCCTCAGTCAAGAACATTTCATGTTCCCATCTCTCAAAGTATACAATAGAGCAGAAGAAGTATTATCTATGCATTGCACTAGAGAAATGGAGACTAGAAAAAGCTATGGAGGAGTATGGTGAAGCTTGTGCCATGGACTATGGCCCAGGTTTTATCCTTCTGATGATACTGCTAGACTGGATTGTTGACAGCACACACCATCTCAAATTATGAATGGTCAATGAACTTCACAAGGAGACTTGTTGGTCAAGCACAGCACTCTATGGGGCTGAAGTATTGGCTATTGTCAATAGATTTATTCTGCAGCCACAAAATCCCCTGGCCTCCACACTAACAAGAGTGCCCCTCACCTTATGCCCCACCCTGGCATAGTCCAATCCTTCTCACGTTCAACCTTCATATGATCACAATGCTGGTCTCCAAATCTCAGCACTGGCAAGTTCTTCTAGAGTAAAGAAATACACAGCTTGTGGCTTGCCTGGTCATAACAGTAAGTTGTATTTTGAATAACTTATTCTCTTTACTAACAGGTCCAAGAATGTAATTGGACATGTTTGCAACACTCAACTCATTCGGGCAAAGAGAATAATGTCAAACCCGATGTATCAGGCAAAGTCAACCACAACACATTGTATATAGCCCAACCTAACACAGAGCAGATCCAATTTGTGCACTACAACCTCATTTCTACCACTACGTCATCCAACATCAACTCTTCATTTCTCTTGTCCTGATTTTCAGGCCCCTCCCTACCTCCCTCCAGCCCCTCAAGCAGCTCATCCTCAGATTTCTCCATAAGTACATGACCTGCACCAATCAGTTCACTTATACATAATTTGCTAGCATGGCCTAATTGGATTTTGTGTGGTTGGTATTTCTTGAAATGCATCCAAAGTTCCTCGAATGTTTTCACTATATTTGCTTCATTCTTTCTTGAGGACAGGTGTGTATGCAAGAAATGATTCTGAAAGCTTTTGTGGAGGTTATAATAGACTTGAACAAGCAGCAACTCCAAAATGATTCAATTGATGGTATAATTTGAGAATTTGCCACCATTTATAACCTTTGTAAACAGGTTGTTTAACTCAACACACCAGTCCACTGTGTGAAACTTGTTCTTTTTCCCTGTTGGATTGACAAGCATTGAATAACGGATTGCATGTCTGGAGTCAATAGTCGCCAGTCTCCAATCAGCACAGATAATCTAGCATGATTGTAGTATTCAACATATACTGCAAGTCCTCTGGATATACAAAGTGTACATTCATCAGAAAATCCATCATATGTATTGCATACTTATATTTCCCAGTTGCTTTGAAAATGAGAATCCATGTGGCAATACATGTCTCTACTTGCCCAATATCCCCAGCATTCATTGCATATGTGAGTTCTTCATATAATAGTAGGTATTTATTGAGGATTAAAGTGTTCTTGTGTTGCAAGTCATGTTGCACATGCGGCTGTCAACAATTAATCATGAGCACTAGTGTTGCAATGTATTCTTTGGCAAGTGTTTCTGCCATTTCCTTCAACTGTATGAAGGAAGGTTCTGTGGCAGTGAAGGAATTGAGCTCTGTATTACCAGATCTATCCTTGCCACCTCTTCCATCCAACAATTCAGCCATCTACAAATGCCACTGTATGTGATCAATTGATGTATCCATCTGAATCCAGGCTTGGACTAATAGTGGCTAATTTCTGTTGGTTGTAGAATTGCAATGTCACATAACAAAGCAGTCTCATCACCTCTCACTGTGACTGACTGAAGGAATGCTCGTCAGATGGCATCCATGGCCACTGTCATATCCACTAAGTTCAACTCTAATGCATTCTCTACCAGAATGTGACCTGGAGTTACCAGACTTGTTCATCCATGTTCCTTTATGTTCTCTCGTATTCTATTACTCATTTAGTTAGACTTATACTTAGATGTCGCCCATACCTGTGCTTCATGACAAGCACAGCTCTGGGCTATTTTCCTTCCGACCTCCATCTTACCAATTCCTTAGAAATCCTTTGTCATTCCATTTTTCTCATTACTTCAGACTTTCATATATAAACCCTGTACTCTGAACCTTAGCACCTCAGTTTGAATATTAACTTATGTAGTCTCAACTCCTCTTCTCGTATCAACTCTGAACTTGAGCTTAGGCTCTCCTCTCTGACCTCCAACCCTTTGTCCTAAATCTTGGGACATGAGACTTGACAAGGGCACATCACATAAGGTGAAGCCAATGTCCCTTCCATCGCTAAAACTCCGGAGTTCTGGAGTTCGCATAGGAGTTTGAACTGAACTTAATAGCCACTATCTTCAAGTGGAATAGCCCTGGTATGAAGACAACATACTGGCATCTCTTCCATGGCATAGTTTCCATTGCACAATGTTGTAGGAGTGCCTGAACATGCTTGCCTGTCCCTAGGTCCCCATGAAACAGCACAACATGGTCAGACATGTTGGGCATATCCATATTGTGAGTACCCATCAGATCCTTGATTTCTGCCTGGACAAGGAGTCCAGTAACTGATTCTATATTCCCAGATACTATTGAATTGACATATTATATTGTTCATGTAGCAATTATTGGTGTTTTCTCCACCGGAATTGCCTCAACTACCTCTGGCTCTCCCAGTGTGTTCCAAAAACACTGAAAATACTTGGGCCCATATTCAATCAAGTCAGACAACATTTTCTATGTGTTGTATTGTCTTTGGAATGCTATTTTCCCTGTGCCTGTGTACTTTTCATTGAGCTTGAGTAAGTTTCTATAGGTCTTGCCCATTCCTTGTGCTGCTGGTTGTCTGGCCTCTATATTATAGATCAACTGTCCCCAGAGCATCCAAGAGCAGTGGAGGTCGTCTGTCATGACATTGTGTTGCAACGGAAATAACAATCCAGAGGTAAGGTGTATTAATGTGTCATTAGATTTTTCCATCTGCTGATCTGATGTTTTCAAATTAACATCAAAGTTGTTGTATGCATAACCCACTAGCATGGTGCGTCCCAGTTCCTGAATTGCATGGTTGGCATTTTGTGAGAGTGACCGGATCCCAGCATTGATTGAACTGAGTGACACCAATAGCCTCATATGCGCAAGTGTTTTGATCACCTTTTGTGGGGCATGAGCAGATTGCAGAAAGATACTAAGCATGCTCTATAAGTAGTTTGCTCATTTGTTCATATTTTGGGCCATTATACTGACAATGACAACAACTTTCTAACAGTGATTAGTTAGCACTGGAAAATCTGTTCAACCAGCTGAGGTACTTATGATCACCACAATTGATTTTTGTCTATCTACACACCATGTTGATTGCCCCCTCTGAATGTCACCACTATCAAGTACATCCCAGTAAACATCCCCATTATCCCTGTCTTTGTCATCATCTGTCCTGAGCATCCCAGCTGAGCATGCTGACATCACCACAACTAACATCTCACATAACTGTGGTGCATTTCACTTGAGAACCTGTGCAAGCCCTTTAATACTGAATTCCTCTAACTTCTTGATATTGGTGTGTGACATGTTAAAATAGAGTTTGCTACTGTGCCGCACAATGCTTGCAACCTCGTTGACATATGTAGTTGTCGCTATTTTGTTCATGAGGTCCTTGACTTTCCTATGGCTAATCTCTGAATATTTTGCAGTGATTTCAATGATGTCATCAATCCGCAATGTCAGGCTCAGCATGATTGGGTTATCCCTGTATTCTATGCAAGTGACAAGACCAAACACAAATTCTGGAAATGATATTTGCAGCCATTTCATCATATTTAGGAGGATCTTAACTTTCTGGAAGTTATCCATTGCTAACCAATAACCTAAATAGATAAATCAATTTTTGCCAATACTGTCAATGATGCCAAGCATCAGGACACGAACCTTGTGGACCTGTTGTGCCAGCCACTACTGGAGAAATTGAGGGTTTAAATGAGGAAGTATGCTGAGTTCAAAATGTACAAACAAATACAAATGCCCCTCATTCCCTCCAGCACAAGGATGGGTAGGAGCCTGATTCTATGCTCGATTTGTTGGCAGATCCACAATAGCTTTATCCATAAGTAGTATATTCCTCTATGACAAATAGTCATACTTTGGCTGAGATTTACTTTGGCCGAGCTGAGCCTGTGTAGTCAAAATGTCCAATACATATGGTCACCCCATGATGACATTTTCACAATCTACACACTCACCCTGTGGCAAGCCCAGATATATAATATCATATAAGTGGTGGGTCCACTTGCTATTTGAGAGGGATATGAGGAATTGGCCACAGAGATATTGGCCACATATGAGAGGGCCTGGGTTCACCACAGGAGCCATGGCCAGCAAGGTGGATTGACAAGCGGGCCTACTGGATTAGTGTCATATTAGCCTACCATAGCACAGTATACATCCGGAGGAGTATTGAATTCAGAGTACCTCATGCAGGCAGCCCCGCATTGATTTGCAGACTCATAGACTAGCAGGCCCACATATCTACTACATACCAATGGGCCCACATTTTCTTAGATTGCAGTAGTTGAGCAAGCCTGTGGGAACAAGATACACTATATGGGCGGGCCTGCTTGAAGTTGCAGACCATGGGTACTATAGATGAATGGGCCTATAGAACATGAGGAGGTGTATAAACGAGTGGGCCCACACAGATATGGATGGTAAATGTGATATCATACCAGTGGGCCCACATACTCATAAGAGGGATTTGCATATGTACTGCACATGAATGGGCCCACATTTTATTAGATTACAGTAGTTGAGCTAGCCTGCAGGGACATGGTACACTATATGGGTGGGCCTGCTTGAAGTTGCGGACCATGGGTACTATAGACAAATGGGCCTATGAAGCATGCAGAGGTGTATAAATATGTATAAACAAGTGGGCCTGCATAGGCATGGGTGGTAAATGTTATGTTATATGGGTGGGCCCACATACTAATAAGGGGATTCACATATGTACTGCACATGAACGGGCCCACATTGTATTAGATTACAGTAGTTGAGCTAACCTGCAGGGACAAGGTACACTATACTGGTGGGCCTGCTTGAAGTTGCGGACCATGGGTACTATAGACAAATAGGCCTATGGAGCATGCAGAGGTATATGAATGTATATAAATGACTGGGCCTGCATAGGCATGGGCAGTAAACATGATATTATATGAGTGGGCCCACATACTAATAAGGGGATTCACATATGTACTGCACATGAACAGGCCCACATTGTATTAGATCACAGTAGTTGAGCTAGTCTGCAGGGACAAGGTACACTATATGGGCAGGCCTGCCTGAAGTTGTGGACCATGGGTACTATATACAAATAGGCCCATGGAGCATGCAGAGGTGTATGAATGTATATAAACAAGTGGGCCCACACAGACAAGGGGGGCAAATGTGATATCATATGGGTGGGCCCACATACTCATAAGGGGGATTTACATATGCACTGTACATGAACGGGCCCACATTTTATTAGATTACAGTAGTCAAGCTAGCCTGCAGGGACAAGGCACACTATACAGGTGAGCCTGTATGAAGTTGTAGACCATGGGCACTATAGACAAATAGGCCTATGGAGCATGCAGAGGTGTATGAATGTATATAAATGGCTGGGCCCACACAGACATGGGTGGCAAATGTGATATTATATGGGTGGGCCCACATACTAATAAGGGGATTCACATATGTACTACACATGAACGGGCCCACATTGTATTAGATCACAGTAGTCAAGCTAGCCTGTGGGGACAAGGTACACTATATGGGTGGGCCTGCCTGAAGTTGCAGACCATGGATACTATAGTTGAATGGGCCCATGGAGCATGCGGAGTTGTATGAATATATATAAATAAGTGGGCCCACACAGACAAGGGGGGCAAATGTGATATCATACGGGTGGGCCCACATACTCATAAGAGGGATTTACATATGCACTGCACATGAATAGGCCCACATTTTATTAGATTATAGTAGTCGAGCTAGCCTGTGGGGACAAGGTACAGTACACTATACCAGAGGGCCTACATGAAGTTGCAGACCATGAGTACTATAGACAACTGGGCCCATGGAGCATGCAAAAGTGTATGAATGTATATAAATGAGTGGGCCCACATACTTATAAGGGGGATTTTTACTATTGATAAATGTGCCTGCATGTAAATAATGATTAGGTATACCATAGACATATGGGCCCACTCAACCATAAGTGAATATATTGACCATTACATGGGTGGGCCTGTGTAGCCATAGTTGGCTATAGTGTACATCACAGGACTGGGACTGTATACATATAATGGATATTGGTTCATATGAACAGGCCCACATATAAATTACTGCTAGGCATACTATAGACTCATGGGCCCACATGAGGTTGCAGACCATTTGTGATAATGGGTGGGAACTCAAACATGTAGGTGGCAACTGTAGACATCATACGAGCATGTCCACATACACCATTACTATATATGAACAGGCCCATCTGTACACAACAGCTAGGGTGCTTGAACACATGGGCTTGCAAATGCATAGACACATACCATTTCACAAAGTTGGTCCACACATACATCAGGTGTTTTCTACTGTATAAGCACATGTCCACACCTGGATAAAGGGTATCGGCACAATACATGAACAGTCCACCCTGTATAATGGACAGGCATACTATACATATATACATGGGTCCATATGGACAGAATATGCTTATGGCTATCGATCGGTATATCAGCGGAGTGTGTGGAGGTGCATGAAATAAAAGTGGTGGCATTGGTTCACTGTTGCATATAGGTCACTTTGATGACAGACTATAGTTAGCCACATCTGTGCAGATATCATTTATGCTTGTGTATACACAGTCTGCAGCTTCCGGCTTATACACAAATCAACCCTCACACCATTAGTTCCCACACAATAATTCCCACATAGTATTGTGGACTATGTGCATTGTAAATGGGTAGATTCACAACTGCATAGGAAATATATCATGACTCCCAGAGGAGTTAGCCACATTGGTGTGGATGCAATGTATGCATGTTTAAACATGTACACATAGTCTGCAGCTTCCAGCATATACAGTAGCTCAAATAAGTGTCCTAATGTTGGGGCATTTTGGAAAGACTTGACATTTGCAAAAGAACCAAAATATATTAGCTCTTATCCTTACAGGGTCATCAATAGCCCTAACCCTTGCTCTAAAGATGAGCTCTTAGTCATGTGATTTGGTTGCCATGGGATTGAGATATAACCATTTTAAAATGACATGTCATTGGAACACTTATTTGATCATGATGTTATCAGTCATCATTTGATAAATAACATAATGTTCTCATGGATGCTATGCTTCAACCCTATCTCATTATGTAACTTACATAACCCTGAGCACTATAAAGGGCAGGGATACCACCCAGCTAACCCTACTTCACCATAAAGCCCATTTCTGCCTCTACTAGAGCTAATATCCTATTTCCCTCTGAATCTGGCCTTTCTGCTAGGAAAATATCCTCCAAAACTGGTCTGGGGAAGTCCACTGTGGCCAGGGCTATCAAAGAGATTCATCCAGACAAGGAGAACATCAAATTAGGCCCTTCTTTCAAGCTTTCCCCTACTAACAAAAGAAGAATTGTCTCTAGTATTATCTCTGGCAAGGTTGAAAATGCTGTCCAGGCAACCCATCTCATCAATTCTATCCTCTCCTCTCCTATCTCTTCCCAAACTGTTCGCAATGTGCTAAAGTCTGCATCTCTCAAAGCTGTAGTCAAGAAAAAAAAAACCACTCGTCTATTAGACATAGGAAACATAGGTTGGCTTTTGCTCTCAAGCACCAACACTGGACTGTGGAGGACTGGACTAGGGTAATTTGGTCAGATGAGACCAAGATTAACAGGATTGGGTCAGATGGAAGGAAGTATGTGTGGAAAGTGGCAGGAAAACCTTTGCAAGACAAGGAGGT
>JBBPNZ010000699.1:0-15124 GCA_038091195.1 Phylloporus rhodoxanthus | reverse complement strand
CGTTCTCAGAGGGAGATCCGTGACGTCTCTGGAACACCGAACGTGATTTCGTTTGCGGCCGTCGGTCAGGCGCGTCCAAGCGCAGACACCAATCTGGGGCAGCTCCCAGAGGTAGAGCACGAAATCCAGAGGGTTTGCAATGAAACGAACATGCCCTCACAAGTGAAATTCGAGACCGTCACCGGTCCTGCGGCGTCCATGGAAGGCGCCGTGCAGGCATTCCGAGACCATCGCTGGGTCCACGTCGCCTGTCATGGCTCACAGCACGCCGAGAGGCCATTCGAGTCGTGGTTCGCGATGGGAGACGGCAAGCTCACGTTGATGCGCATCATCCAGGAACGCTACACGAACTCGGAGTTTGCGTTCCTGTCTGCGTGTCATACGGCCAAGGGAGATGCATCGACACCGGACGAGGTGCTCCATCTCGCGGCGGGGATGCAGTTTGCGGGGTTCAATGGGGTGATTGGGACGTTGTGGAGAGTGGACGATGCGGTCGCACATCAGGTGGTCACTCGGTTCTACAGAGAGATGTTCAAACACCCGGTCATCGATTTCGAGAACGCGGCTGCGGCGCTGAACACTGCGGTGATCGAGACTGCCGATGAAGTGTCATTGGAGAAGCGAATCGTGTTTGTGCATATCGGGATTTGACTCCAGCCGTCGATGTAGGTTGCCTCGAGGTTTGTTCATGCATACCAATTTATCTCTTCTAGCTACTATTCTGATTTTGTATGATATCCTGCCATCGATGTCAGGTAAGAATGCTGTTATGTTTTCATGTGATGGAGTTCTTGTACGATACAGGGTTTCGTTATATCGCGACTGTAACTTTGTAGGCTGAAACTATGTACTTCACTTTCGCAGAGCGAGGCCAAGAATGAGGAGTTGAAGTAAAGGTACTCGAGTCGCTTGTGTTGCAGTGTACGAAGCCCTAAATTGTTTAGGCTTCCTCTGGCTGTGAAGGTTGCCCCGCGCGACGCCGCATGGACCATTCCCTTGCTCTAATCTTCCGAGCTTCCTTTTTTTCCTCTTCGTTGGGGCTATCCTGCGTGCATGAGGTGTGCGTAGCATCTTCGGGTTCCCCTGTCGACTCATCTTCTAGTTCGTCGCCATCGGTATCACTGTCACCATAACTAGCAAGCCCCCCCAGGGATGTGAGAGTCGTACGATACTGGATCTCCTTTGCTTCCTCTACCTCGCGTTGCCTTGCTCTCTCCTTTTCTGTTTTCCAAGCTCGGGACCAACGTCCTCTCAGAAAGGCAAATCTTTTGTCGGTTCCATAATTGGCCAAAATCCTCATTTCCAGTTGGCCAGGATTAGGAGATGAAGTGAGATGGGCGGCTGTCCTGCGCATGAGGTCTTTCTGAGCTTCGTCAGGCTATACCGCACTTGTGAGAAGAGAGTAAAGGAAAGACGTGTAATGGAATCGGATACGTCACCTCTTCATCGCTGCCGCCCCATGGATCCGGATACTCTTCTGCATCAATAGCTGCGAGTGCCCTTAATCTTTCTTCTCTGCCACGGTCAATTAACCTACGCCGCTTCTCACGGCGGTAATCTTCGACCTCGTCGGGGGAGAAGAAAAAGGTATCTTCGGAGTCGGAAGGAAGGTCAGACCACCCGCTCGGCGAGAGCGGGCGCGAGTGCATGGTCTCCGACGGATGATCGAGTAGATGATCCAAGAGAAGCCGAACATCGTACCTGTCATGCATAGTGTAAGCCCCACATGGAAGAGACACAAGAAAAGCACTCGTGACGGTGAACTGACTGACGACGACTACGTTAATTACTCCATACCTTCAGGGTTCCATTGAAAAAGATATGTGATCGAACTGGCAGCTCGTGACAGACCTACCTATCTACCCACAAACGGTTGTTCTTGGACTCCTGGAGGTCAACAGTGTCCGTTCCATAGGAACGTTCTGCTCCCCATTGGATAAGGCCAGATCTTGAACTACTATCGGATACCAAGCTAGGTGAACCTGGATACTCGAGAGCGTGTGCAACCGTTGCAGGTGATCCGCGGATGACGTCTGCTTCATGGGCTTGGATATAGAGACAAGGATCAGGTGCAGTTGCCGCGATACTTTCGACGTTGATATCGTCACGAGTCGATCTTCGACGTTTGCGTTTGTGCATTGCAGTAAACTTGTTGATGCCAGAAGCCGTGTGCTGGCTCACGTCGGTTCGCCGTTTACGGTTTCGGGGTCCTGACTCGCTGTTGTAATCACGCTCGAGCCTTATTGATTCGAATCATTTTAGCTTCGTGACGTAGAGTGTCGCGCGTGAGCAGGATTTGTTTCGAGCTGAGCATCCCTTGTGTAACAGACTCAAGTCGCACACTGATGATTGACCGTTTTGATTTTGCTAATGTTTTGATTCCATGCCACGGTCGATACATGCACAGCCTACCTGTCAACCTTTCTGACCAGACCTATCAGGAAAGGTGGTTTACTCATTCAACCATTGAGCCATTGGCATCAGCATTTCAAGATGCTCTGGGACCACGATGAAACTTGAAACGCCGCTGGTCAAATGACTCGCAGGCGAACGTCTCGGAAGACGAGCTGAATTCGTCGCCGATCAATGACTCAGGGGAACTCCGGAGCGGAAGGCCGTTCGGACCGTAGCGGCGCCGACAGAAACGCCACTCTCAGCTGACTCGACTCAGGTCAAGCCATCTTCCCTAAGTCGTTTTATTTTGCACCTTCAGCACGTGCAGCGATATCCCGGGCGCGTTAGCAGTCTCTTTAGATCTAACAGAATAATGGACGGTGGCCGATTCCCGAAGCTGGTTGCTTTTGACTTGGAGTACGTGCGTCGGGCTTCTTCAATCCGCATCCATGGCATCTTATAAAGGTTCAAGCTACACGTTGTGGGACTTTTGGATAGATGCACACGTGCAACCGCCATTGAAGCGAGATACTCTCTCAGGAGTTGTCTATGACAGCGCCAGTGAACCAGCGGCAGTAGAGTTCTACAAGGATGTCCCAGATATCTTGCGGGAGCTGAAGGGCAAGCCAGATGTGACCGTCGCAACTGCATCAAGAACTACTGCAACCAAACTGTGAGCAGGTTCCACAGGAGGAAACACTGATGGTGGTCTCACTGTGGAAAAGCGCTCGGGAGGCTCTCCAGCTTATCAGAATTCCCGTATCTCCCCCGATTGTCAAAGATACCACGAACGTTCCTGATGGCAATCACCGATATGAAACACTGCCCGCTGTTGATTTCTTTGATCACTTGGAAATATATCCCGGATCCAAGGTTGCACATTTTAGACAACTGCACAAAATCACAGGGATCCCATATAATGATATGGTCAGTTCACTTCCGCATTGATCCGTGTAATCACAATTGCCTTCTTACCAGACAAACAGCTCTTCTTTGATGACGAACCGAGAAATGAAGACGTAGAGAGGCAGCTTGGTATGTAATCCTTATCGAAACAGGCCTATGATACTCACATGCCATCATTCGAAGGTGTGACTTTTGTTTGGGTCAAGGACGGGATGAATTGGGATTGCTTTCAGGGAGGTCTCCGGCACTGGAGGACGAGGCGTGCTGCGGATGGGATATGAACTGGCAGAACTTTAATTGCCTCCTTGTCCCGTGGTATGGAAGGATCATGGTGTTCCATAGAGGAATTCTGACGCATGGCCTTTTTTATTATTGGCCTCCTCAGATCTGTTGGATTCGAACAAGGGATCTTATTTCATGTATAGACAATAGAGCGGCGAATGCCTCCCGCCTCGTAGTTTGGCAGTTGGCAACAACGCCCACCCTATCTGGACATGTGCGCCTTGTTACGTCTAGGGGTGAGTTACACATGTACGTACAGGAGCAACCGGTGGCCAAATTAGCGCATCAGCTTGAAAAAGACTTTCCTGCCGAGGTTTTAATGGTTCCATAAAATCCTTCCGAAATGAAGGTGTGCTGACCGCTGGCTCATGCTCCTAAGCACACGAGTCCTTTCGTGATTGGTGGGTTCTGTTATCGACGAGTACGGTGCCTATCTATCACGTCCATTATGACGGATGAGCGCATAATACTGCCTATCGCATAGCTGTGGATGACCTCACTTTTATTATTACTTATTATCACACCATACAGGTTTGACCTCATCGTTCAAGGTTTTCATCGTCGAGGAACTCATTCCGAAACATTCCATTGCGGATATCGTGTTCACGAAAAGGATCGGCCCTAGGCTGGGTGCGATGATAAGGTGAAGGCGTTTTCCAATTCATGCCTTTTCAGCAGCATCACGTCGATCTCTTCAGTTGCTATAAGCGAAACAATTGACTGAGTTCTAAGAGCTGACTTCTCATTGGTGGATAGCTTGTGACGTTTTTGATATTCTGGAATTCCCCGCTAGAGATTGCGCCGACCGAAGCTGAGGGCAGGGCGATGGAGAGATATAAAATCTGTCATCGTCCTGAGATTGGTCGATAACCCACCCACCTCTCACCTCTCCCACTGAAACAAGATGGCAAAGAAAACTACCAAGACTGGTTGGTGTTTTTGCTTAGTTGAACCGCTGTTTCGATGTTGACTATCTACTTCGTCCTCAGGTACGGATGCAAAGCCACAACCCCCTTCAAAGGATACCACTTCTTCCCCCGCCGTACGTTTGGGTGGTGCTTCGTCGTACCACGATGCGTGACTCAAACTAATTCAGAGCAAGGCAACGGCAACGAGTCCTGAGTCTTCCCCCGCGAAAGGAAAGAGTGGCGGCAAGGGGTCTAAGAAGAAGTAAACCTCTACGGGGCCGCGATCTACATTCTCACCTTTTGTAATATATCAAGATTCAAGCGATGGATTCTTTGGGCGCATGTTTTGTTGGTCGAGCTCGATACTTTTACTCATTGTTTCGGAATCACGGCAGCAGAAACCATTTTTTTGACATGTCACGTTGAGAAATCATACTACTTTTCCGACATTCTGCATGGGCTAGCGACTCCAGATTCTGCTTGATCGAGGATACCATAATACTTGCCCCATAAGGCATTTTTACATAAGCCCTACGAACGGCCCAAACGAGTTGCGCCAGCAAAAAGGGCTTGTTTGTTTCTTTTACGGTCTACTAGTGCTATCACTCCCTTCACGCCGGCAGGCTGGCAGATTGACTTTCAGCCGCTGGGAGAAAAACAACGGTTTTTGTACGAGCCTTTGATCCAGGTCGTGTTTGGATCAATCTTCGCCACATCGGCTCCCACTCGCGAACCTGTGAGAAGCACGTATGGCGCCGTCATGCCCTTCGGAGAACACCCAGGCCATTGATCAAAGTAATTTTTGGAGTCCTGGAAACTTGAACTGGGATGCGCATAGAATTGGTTGGGCGGTTGCTGGAGGTTGCGCAGCACTTGTGAGTTCTGCTTCATGTTTTGTCACTCAACTGGTGCTCAAACACGTGCTCAGACAGTGATCATTTCTTTTGTTTCGATTTTGCAACATTGTCGGTGAGTCATTAATGGATTATCAGGCACACCGCATCACTTAATATATTTCTAGAAACTACACCAAACCCAATGAGCAGCGACAAATGTGAGTACTAAAGGCGCTCGGGACCGAATGGAGTCAATGAATTTTCGCGCTAGCCTACGAGTGTTGTATATGCCGCCAGTTTATGCCGTCGTTTCCTTCTTTTCATATCGGTACTTTCGAAGTTACACCTATTACAGCCTTGCAGAATCAGGTGGGTTGTTTATCACTATCCGTGGACATAACTCATAGTATGTCTTGCAGCGTATGAGGTGAGCTTCGTCATTCAAGTGAAATTCATATCTGAACCGTGATAGGCCATCACGCTGAGCGCTTTCCTGTGGGTATCGAGCTTTCTATAATCCCTTGTGCTCGACCTTCTTTTCTTAGATTACTGTTGATCGAGTATGTGGCGGAAACTGCGTCTGGTCACAGTGCTTTGAAGGCTATGGAGCGAAAGGACAAACGACCACTTCCGATACCAGTAATTCTTCAATTTCTTGTTGCAACGCTATACTTAGAAATTTTTCCACAGTTTTGTTGTTGGAGATATCGCCCAACCAAGGTCAGCCTGATGTTGAATGCTTCCACATGCATCGTTTACCCATTTCATGATTGTCCAGGCGTATTTCATGTATACCGTCAAGGTACGCTGTGATCGCCTCGCGGAATAACATCATTCTTAAGCTATTTGTAGTGGATAGTCCTTCAATACGTAATCATCCGGCCAGGTGATCCTCGCACTGACTCGTGTTTGGAAAAAGCACTGAATAACCCACAAAGCTTGCTCTATTGCGGGCATAATCTGTCAAGCGTTCAATGTCCTTTGTGCGTCGGGTCCATACAGTGTCTACTATGCCAACGTCTACCTGGAGGCGATCGACTTCATCAGCATTAGGTATTTCTCTCTTGCCTCGCTTAATACACGTTCTCTGAATATCATTCAGTTTCGCTCTATATGGACTCCTCCTGTTTTACGGTCTCACTAAAGATGAGCTGAAAGGCCGGCGGCCCCTCGCAAAATTCTTGTCTATCAAGCTTATCGTTATGTTTACGTTTTATCAATCTTTTGTGGTGAGCATACATATGGCGATGGTTTCCCTGTTGCGATCTTCACTTTCATCACACAGTTCGATGCGCTTGATGGTAAAGTCATCAAATGTAAGTTAATAACCTCTCAGAATATTCAGGCGTTCACCCCACGTTTTCTTCAGCCACTGAATATTGGACAGCTACCAATATTGCGGATGGTCTAAATGCTTTGGCCATCTGCATCGAGGTAAAGTCAACATTGACGACCTGAGATTAAGTTTAATTGTAACTCCAAGATGGTTTTCTTCTCCATCCTGATGATGTGGGCGTATACTTGGAATGAGTACAAAGTAGAAGGTGCGCGCAAGACCAGTCTATGGCGCCCATTGTGGGATAGGTATGTTACTTCATTTCCACATGGCACGCTGCTAACTAATCTGCACAGCATCAACTTCAGTATGAAACGTTTTTCCCGCGTTTTTACTGTCTGACATTTTCTCAGCCGATTTCCTCGTGGAAATCCTTGGATCTCTCACATTTTTCTTTGACTATGTCCGCGGCAAGCGCCCTACTCCATCTAGGCGTCGACCAGATGCAGAAATTGTCAACAATTACAACAAGAGGATGGACTTTGGCCAAGCATTTGGTATTGATGGTAGCAAGTATCCGGCAGACATGGTTTCGACCAGTCGAGACGCATCAGCTATCCGCCCGCGCTACAGCTATGACGAAGAAATACACTTGGCTTCTTATCAGTACAACGATCCACGTAGCACTGACAGCATAAACCCTCGATAGCCTGATAGTTTCTGGACCCAGAGGGACTTCTGAAAGACTATCTCCGAGGACAGTTCTTTTTGGTAGATGGTTCTGCCGGTGAAAATTTATTGATGTATACACCCTATACCTCTTTCTAGTTGTCTTTTGCTCCCATCTGATCCTATTCGTCCACTCTTTATGTACCTCGTGTCATGCCGCGGTTTTCTGCTACTTTTATTAATTTAACTCGTGACAAAGCGTGTAGTCGATCCGGATCGCATGCTACAAAACTCTGCAGATTCGCCGCCTTGTGTGTGCCCAAGATCTGAATTGCTCCGTGCTCACCATCTCGGCGACTCGACTACAAGATTGGCGCTGGATCAACCATTGGACCTAGAAAGCAGCGATACGATCAACGGACACGACCACATACCCCAAACACAAATCAGTCCTCACGCAGATCAAAGCACACGAGCGGTCGCGACCGCGTCAGGATAACCAGCGTATCCTCGAACGCTGAAAGCGCGATCGGCGATGCTGGCCGAAGGTCGCTTGGCAGCCAAAACATCCTCCGCGACCCGTGGTAAACCCAACCTTGCCGGCTGTCCACGGAGTACGTGGACCGCAAATATCTGTCGTAGACGATGTGGCCGTCCGAGCGCGAGACGAGATGTGGGCATAAGGAACTGGAGGTCTGTGTGTCGGGTGCAGTGGACTCTTGAATGGTCGTCTGGGGTGCGGGCTTGGAGGGATCAATCTGCGGAGCGGCCAAAGTGCATTCTGCACATGGAATACTCGCAGGCGGCACTACCGTCGCATCTTGGGTGCCGAGAGCCTCGGGTGTAGTCAGACCAGTCGACCCGTCGACGGAGAGGTCGGAATCGGGGAGATTGGATGACCGAATGTCGGTAGTGACGTCAGCAACGGCGCTCTCCACCAGGGCTTCTTGCTCTCGTTCAGCATACTCGGCAAGGCAACGGGTCAAATCGAAAGTGCAGACGACACCTTTTAGGGTGCGGGTACAGATAGATCGATAACCCCCCATGAATTTGATAAAATCAACGCCGTCCGACTCGTTGACGACATCCTCCGATGCGGTTTCGGCCACCTTGGGCAAAAGACAGTGTGGAGCGACGTTGGCACAGTGCGGGTCCCAAACAAACACGGAACCATCTTCATGCCCGATAATGACAATGAATGCTTCGTTGGGCATGGCGAGTGCCAAGACCTTGGATGGTGAAGACCAAACACAATGTATGAGATCGCCGTTCTCCACCAACCGTATCTCTACGTGGCCTTGATCGCTTCCCACGACGAGTGTGATGTTCCCTGGTAGGAATTCTAGTGTCGTGATGGCATTATGCCCCGTCATGATGGTCGTCCTGCAATGCACGAATGGAAATCCCCAGACTTTCACAACCCCGTCTCCATGCGCGCAGGCAAAAAGATCGCTCTCGGCAGAAAATCTACCGCACGTGATGTTGAAGAAGCCTGGGATGCGTTTGAGGCGCACACCTGTGGATGTATCGTAGATGTGGATGCTAAGGCTATCATCTAGATTCCATGGGTACTGCGCCCAGTAGGCAAAGTATCTCGAGTCAGGCGATGGGACAGCACCGACTGTTTCTAAAGTGTCGCCGCCCGTTTCCAGATCCTTGATCACCGTGCCTGCAGGTATGAATAGCTGGAGACCGACCATTGGTTTAACAAGTAGACTGCGTCTGTCCAAGGTAGGCCAGAAACCTTGAATCATTCTCTTGAAAGTGCTTTGAAAGGCTTTCCAGTTGCTTTTTGGAGAAGTATTCCATATCCTGATGATACCACTGTCTGTTGACGTCACCAATACTGTTGTGTCAAGTGTCATTGCAACGGCAGTGGAGATATCGTCGGAACTGTCCGTAAACAGTGGTGGTTCATCCACAGTCGAGGGCACGGTCAGCACCTTGGACCACCTCCTTTTCCGTGCAGAGAACTCGAGAAAGAAGACAGAA
Source organism: Phylloporus rhodoxanthus (assembly GCA_038091195.1). Taxonomy (NCBI): domain Eukaryota; kingdom Fungi; phylum Basidiomycota; class Agaricomycetes; order Boletales; family Boletaceae; genus Phylloporus; species Phylloporus rhodoxanthus. The sequence continues at coordinate 5,861 of JBBPNZ010000699.1, read as the reverse complement.
GAACCATGAACAAAACCCAGAGCTTTTCCATCAGGTGAAGGTACAGAGTGGAGGACAGTGCCATCATCCGACTCGGCTATGCGAACGACCACGTCTGCAGGGAAGAAGTGGGCAATTTTCGCATACCACGCCGGGAACATCGTCGCCGACTTTCGGAAATAGTGGCTGAAAGACCAGATATGCCGTGAGGATTTTCGACTAGGAGAGTTTGTTTCCCACGTATAGATATCCATGTTACAAACGGATACGATGTTCTTGTTGTCCGCGGTAATCCACACCTGGCGTATCGGCTTTTTGTGTGCTCCAGCGAATGTTCGGAGGCAGACTCCAGTACGCGTGTCCCAGAGGCGAACAGTCTGGTCGTCAGAGCCGGAGGCGATCCTCCCATTGTCAGGGGAGAACGATATGCTATTGACTTTGGATGTGTGTCCTTCGAATCTACGGACCAGCCTGCCCGAGTGCGCGTCAAATGTTTTTATCGATGTATCATCAGAACACGAGGCAATCAAACCACCATCAAATGAAAACAAAAGACAGGAGACAGGCCCTTTGTGGTATGTGAGTGAGTGCTTGAGATTGCCGGTGGAAACGTTCCGAACATGGACAGTTCCATCCGCTGCTCCAGACGCGATGAAATGACTGTCGGGCGAGAAGGTCAGAACCACCACCGAGGTTTTATGGGGATCTTGGCTGGGATCGAGGAGTTGCTGTCCCGTTGTAACATCCCAAACGTCGATTGTTCCTGCGTCGCACCCGATCGCGACGTAGTCCCCAGATGGTGAAAACACAACGGAACAGGTTGAAACCCCCTCTCCGCGAAAGTGACCAGTGTTGCTACCAGTGAGCGTATCCCATAGCTGCACCCCTGGAGCATCACCCGCCGATGCAATCAGGCGACCAGAAGCAGAGATGGCAAGAGACTTGATAGCGGCACCGGTGGGGACCGAACAAAGACAGTGATTCCAGTCATTATCAAGACCGTGCGTGATCGCAAATTTATTCTTCAATTGATCCAAATATGTAGCTCGGATGCGAACGCATGTTGGTACGCAGGGAAGAGAATAGTAAACCTGCAGCGCTGCTTGACCAATGGAATCATAACACATAAGCACCAATCTCTCTGCATCACGAAACAGTGACAGCGCTTCCTCATATGGTTTGGGCGAACGCTGGTGTAAAGCTCAGGTATGATCAACAGCAAGTTAGCATTCTCACCTCAAGCCAGTCTGCAGCCTCGCGCAAGCTCAACACTGCGCTGTCCAACTCGCCAGTCAGACTGAGTACCTCGATCCAGTGGAGAAGATGCTGATTTGCAAATTCTTGGAGGCTAAGAAGCAGGGTACCATGCATTCCCGAAGCCCATGAAACCTGAGATACATGATATGCAAACCAGCGACAAGCATACTGAAGACCTTCTTTGACATGGAGCTTGCACCGCTTATCCAGGTCTTCAATTTCACAGTTTAAGAGAGACGGGTCACCCAAATTGCACATGTCTGCTATGAGATGCCGGTTCATCAATTCTAGGCACGCACGAGCGAGGATGTCATGAAAAACAACAGGGTCCACAAAATATTGCTGAGATCGATGAGAATCGGTGAGGAAGTCACGGAATGAGGTGTGATAAATGCGAACTGCGCCGTCCATTTTGATGTCTGAGTCTGAGATCACCAATACAGAGCAAAGATTCTTGACGATATACGGTACGTTAAGCCGGGATTCCCAAAGCAAATCATTGAGACCACGCATAGACAGCGACCTGAATGCAAAGACAACAGATCCAAGTATTAGGCGGACTTTCTCCGCGTCTGGGACCATACGAAGAGCATCCAGGTACAGCATATCGAGAGGGGAGAGGACGAGAGAGCTTTCTGCACACGCGCTATCCTGAAGTGCTTGAAGGACTATTTGCAACCGGGCGACGGGCGAACCGTGGCCTGCACCAACGTATTTGACCACCATCGCGGCAAAGATAAACAGGCCAGCCGCCTTTTGCAGAATCGTCTCTATCTCATCATCGGACGGCCACGGAGAGGGGTGCCTGTAAATATCGACAGACATGGCATTCATGGATTCCTGGATCCCTTCAAAGGATTGACGGAGATAGACTCTAATGTCATCGCCAACACCAAAGTCCTGCAACACGAGCGAGCAAGTCAAGCTGCAGAGTTCCGGAAGCTGGAATGTCTGGAGAATATGTGGCTCAGCTCGGCTCGTAAACAAGACCTTGAGTGGCCAGCGACAGCGAAGCAAGGTCTGGGCGAGGAGGCGGACGATCTCATTTGACATCTTCACGTCGTCACATTCGTCAAGGGAGTCGATAACTATCAGAATTGGATGTGGAAAGGAGGCCGTGGAAGATACAATTGGCTCCTGGAAAAGCCTACGCGCTTGTTCCAGCAAGACTTTGGTGGGGATCGTAGCATCTGTATCTAGGGCATCAAGCAAGGCCGGCTTGATAGAAGGTGTGGATGCCAGCATCTGACAGGCGAGTGTCGGAAAGAATCCTTGAGCCTTTCTACGCATGATCTCCTTCCGTGAGAAGAAGAAGCTCGCTGCAAGTCGGCGTTGATGCGCATACTTCTCTGCGACGCTTTGCGCGATCGCAGATTTCCCGCAGCCGGCAGGACCGCTCAACCAGCACATCGGCTGGTCGCAGTTGGGGTTTTCGACCCACTGTACGATGCGTTCAAGTAGTTCAAGTCGTGTGCCAGGAAGGCAAGCTGGAGCAGGATGACGGTCAATCGAGTCAAATGCGGCGCCAGGTACACTGGCACGGTACAGATTTTCTAGTCCTTCCGGCGGAAGCTATCAGGTGGATGTACACAATGCAAGCAAGGATTCTCACCAAAAGAGCCCTGGAAGACTTGATTACCATGTACTATAGTGTTGACCGTCTGATTACCCTGGACATGCGTTCTGGAATAGACATGCTGATCCCTATGAACCTCGCTGAATGTCGAATGGCTGACATCGATATTTGATGCGTTGTTGAACATGGAATGCCGATCAAACCATACTTGAAAGTTAGGCGCGGGAATTTGAACAACTTGTGCTTGTCAGTTGCTATTACATCACTGATTCGGGTCAACTCTGTCCGTAATGTTGCAGCTTTCATTCAGCATTCCTATTGTTCGAGTTCAGCACTCGTTGGATGTGGCTGCGTGCGCAATGTTGGGAGGGTCAAGACTCAAATACTCAAGGCGGGTGGCATGCACACCATTGCACGCCCTCAGCTCGAGAATGAGGTGCGATTTTTAAATTTCTCACCTCATTTTCCAAAAGGTTTGCCAAGTGTTGATCACCCCTCCGGCGTACGGTAAACCCCCTGCGTGCATTCGCTCCATGTGCCCACAGCCAGTTCGACCCCCTCTGCGCCTGCTCGTCCGTGCCACATATACTCCCCACGCAGAGTCACGTCGTGTCCCAACGCGTCCGTTCGTCCCCATTCACAACGCACCTGCCCTCAATGCACCTGCTTTCCCGCCCTCGCTTGCCCCCATGCACTTGCACTCACACCCCTTCTAGTATACATGTCTTTCGAGTAATCTAACTACTCTTTCCTTTTTGATGCTTTTCGTGATGTCAAGGTTACAAAAAGCCGAAAAAGCACTGTGTGAGTGGTGCCGCCCCCTATCCGAGGCGAAGGGAACTAACGTTCGACGAAGTTACTTACTGCGCTTCGACAACAACACCGTTATGATCCGCGGTCCCCCGTTGGAAGATTTCGTGGCTTCCAACGCGGTCTGCAGACTTAGTTGCTACATTCTTAATCTCCAAGATACTTGCGAAACAGCGTCACTCAAGTTGGTGCCAACGGCTGCGCCCGGACTCATATGAGCTCCTCTCCGTCTAGTCTCGGCTTATCGTGATTGTTTCGAATCGTGGTCAATTCCTTCGCCGTCACGTTACATGTTCTTCCGATCGACATTTTGGTTATGGAGGTGGAGATAAAGTCATTTCCGTCCTTCAAACCCTCTGGCCATTCGGATGATAATTCTTGTGTTCGGCAACTTTCCTATCTCCAAACACGTATGCTTCATACATGAATCCATCTACCATTCCTATAAAAATGGGCAATTGATCCGCAATGGGTCAAATTTCTCCCTCCCTTGGTAGGTGCACTTGTGCGATTGGATTTTCTCCGCTTGCAGGTCGCTAGGCTCCAGCATGTTGCTAGACGCGCCACACTCATCCGTTGAGACATTGGTCGATAAACCGACACAGCGGCTTTCGTTGACACACAAACTGGTTATGTTGTCTGTGTTCTGTTTTGCACAATTCTTGGATGCTTTTAACAACGCTGCACTTTTCCCTGCAATACCTGCTCTCGAGGGTTCCATGGGTATCAAGCAAAGTCAATCTGCCTGGATCATCAGTGCGTTTCAGCTTACGTTTGCTTCCTTTCTCTTGATTGTATGTCTTTTCATTTTTCACTCGCGAGTCGCGGTATGATCTGATTGTGCTCAAAGAGCGGACGGATAAGCGATCTTTATAATCCAAGTGAGTTGAGCGCCAGCGTTCCACTGGACAGTCTGTTCAGTAAGTGTCAGAAACGGTTTTCATCACAGGCCTGTCTCTCCTGGGAATTGTTTCGCTCTGTGCCGGCTTTGTAAATAACAAGATCATACTAATCATGTTGAGAGCGCTCATGGGCATCGGTAAGTAAGAAGCTACGTATACTTGTTCAGTCCACTGAGGTGTGTCGCAGCGTCTGCGATGACAATACCTTCCGCTCTCACTCTTTTGGTGCATGTTTTCCCGGATTCCCTGGAACAGGCTCGCGCTCTCGGTGTTTTTGGGGGCTGTGGCGCAAGTGCGGATAGTAGGTGTTCGCGTTTCGTGGGTCCCTCAAAACAGCAATAAATCATGTGCAGCACTTGGGCTTCTCATTGGAGCGGTGCTTGTTCAATATGCCTCGTACCGCTGGGTTTTCTGGCTCGCTGCGATCTTGAGCATCCCGGTTGCCCTGGGTTGTGTGGTCATAATCCCTTCGGAGATTGCAAATCCTAAAGATCGTGATGTGGACAGTGCAAAATGGAAGAGTCTTGATTTAATTGGAATTTCGATTTTTACCGGTGTGCTTCGGCTTCAGAGAATACTACTTGTATACATTGCTGATTTGTCGTCGGCAGTTGCACTCATTCTATTTATTTATGGAGTAACGTCTGGATCAACGGATGGGTGGACCACCGCAGGAGTACTCACTCCATTAATTGTTTCGATGTTGCTTATGATCGGATTTTTCTATTGGGAAACCCTGATCCCATTTGAAAAGGCAGCTATGTAAGTCTCCTCTTTTACTCATGTGCATGCAATTATTCTGCGTGGTAGACCCCCTCGCACGTGGTTTTACAAAAACTTTTCCGTCCTCTTTGGTTTGGCTTTGTTACCGTTCTTTTGGTGGAATGCGGTTTTCATGGTTGCTACGAGCTTGTGGCAGGATATCTTTCACTGGACGGCCATCTCAACTGCAGTCCATATGTAAGCCTCCGCTCTGAAGGTCCAGATCGCCCTTTCCCATTCTTTCAGGTTCCCACTAGGTGTGGCTGCCTCTGCAATGGGCTTCACGGGGTCCCTGTCTAGAGTCTTTAGCCCCAAATGGATCATTCTTGTTGGACTCTCTATGGCAGCCGTGGCCACGGCCTTGCTTGCATTGGGCGGTAGTCGACCAGAGGACTACTGGCCCAGAGTGTTTCCTGCTTTCATCGTCGGCAGTGCTGGTGTAATGTTGATATACACTCACACAAAGTAAGTTGGATGCCCTTGTTGCCAGCGACGTCCAATAGTCATGGTATCACAGCATTGCCATCTTCCAGACTGCACCATCATCCATGGCAGGGACGGTGGGCGCAATCTTT
>JBBPNZ010000698.1:0-15125 GCA_038091195.1 Phylloporus rhodoxanthus | reverse complement strand
GGTTCTTGATTGGCCAGCACAATCTCCAGACCTTAATCCCATTGAACATCTCTGGCAAATCCTCAAAAAGAAGCTCAATAGCTATACAACACCACCAAGAGGGGTTTGGGAGCTTTGGGAAAGGATTAATAGGGAATGGGGTAAGATGAGGTTGAAGAATGTCAAAGATTGATAGAAAGTATGCCTAGAAGACTAGAGGCAGTGATAAAGGCAAAGAGAGGGCATATAAAGTACTAAAAGTGTAGAATAGAAATATTGCTCAAATAAGTGTCCCAATGACATGTCATTTTGAAATGGTTATATCTCAATCCCATGGCAACAAAATCACATGACTAAGGGCTCATCATTAGGGTAGGGGTTAGGGCTATTGATGACTTTGCAAGAGTTAGAGCTAACATATTTTGGTTCTTTTGCAAATGTCAAGTCTTTCCAAAATGCCCCAACATTGGGACACTTATTTGAGCTACTGTATGACTATAAAACCACCTATTTAAAAGTCTTCCCCAACAAGTTCCAGATGATGACCTGCTTTCTGAAAATCACCTCTATTCTCTGCTAAAATGTTTATTCCCAACCTTCCCCCTTCTGCTACTTGCCATCATCCTGAATATTTCGATGGTGACTACCAGATGATCATTTCCTTCCTCCAAGACCCCACCTTTACCAAAATCATATCCTGTCTCATAGACTTTGATTTTCTTATCACTTCTCTTCATACTACTTTTCTTCAGAACTCTACCCTCCCCTTCACCTTCCGATTATGGAACAAGCCATTGTTAAAGAAGCCTCTTTCTCTCATGTCCCTATGATCTTCCACCATGATCTTACCACCCAACAACTTGTCATTCTTAGAGCCCTTAAAGAAGCCAATGTAGATGATGTCCTCATCTGCACTGAACACCATTTTCAGACTATAAGGGTTGTTACCTTATTTACCTTAGTTCACACCAATAGACAATGATTGTCTTTAGATTGATGTGTAGGTAAAGGTAAAAGGTATAAAGACTATCTTAGTGACAGTTCTATCCCTTATATATAGTACAGTATATAAGAAATAAGTGTAAATAATACTATTATGTCAGTCATGCATTGTTTTAGACAACATATAACCAACACACATATTAGAAAGGCGCTAATGCCCAAATAAGAGAACAAGTCCCTTACACCCTCCCCTTATGAGGCAGCATATGGCTCAGTCATAAGCAAGCAATGGGAACAAACAAGGTATATTATATTCCAAAATCAAAAGCAAATGTTCAGATGATAAAATAGGCAAAAGAAAAAAGAAAAGCCAATGTACATTCATGAACATATTAGGAATTGCATCATCCCTGCATATCACATCTGCTCACACTCATCCAGGTGTTCAAGGTTACTCTCCATTAGTACATCCTCCAAGGACTGTAAGTCTACCCTTGGAATGGAGGGGAGTATGTAATGGGTGATCACCTCACTGAAACACTTGATGATCATGATGTTTTTCATGAAACTTAAGTCATGAGTGAGAGGCTCAATATCATTAAGTTGGATGTGAAGAGTAGCAGCTTCAGCTGTATATCATTCCTTCATATGGTTGAGCTCCTCATTCATAATGGGACAGCCCAATTCTGCTCACATCAATGCATAGATGGCTGCATTTTCAAATCCCCCAGATGTTTGATCTAGTTGATCATTTTCCTTGTGAGGTGCCACACCCAAGGGATGGCATTATCAGTAACCCCATTGGCAGTGAGATAAGCTGCAATTTCAGCCAATGTGGTTTTCTTGGAGAACGTGTCATATCAAAGGGCACCCTAGTGGACAGCAGGTCCAACCTCTATTCAATGGAGCAAGGTGTGGTACCATCTGAGTACAAGGAATAAGCACACCAGTTCATGCTACCACACTATACAATTATAATTGTACCATGATACTGGGGCAAATCACTCTAAAATAAGGAAACCTCATATATTCAAGAAGTGGGGGTGATCCAGAGGGGAGTCCTCATTGTTATAAACAGCATGCTGCCCTAGGGCTCCTGGGAATGATCTATGAAGACTACTCTGCTCCTCCTTAGTAATATACTGTTGTTAACATCATTTGATAAAATTGACCCATTTGTCAATAGGGGCATGTGGAGCTAGGGCCTCATGAGGCATCAGTGGGTTCCTTGTTACAAAGTTGATGTGAATTTGACCCCTCTGTTGGGGAACATATGTGGTAGATAGGATTCCACATAGGTAACACTACAGACAGAAAAGTTGATACTATACCTGCACCCACAGACACTATATCTGCAACAGGTATGGGTAAACACTAACCTGCCATGATGACAGTGTATAGAAAACACTGTGGTAGTCAATAACACCATGGGTTGCTATCTTTGATTGGTGTCACAAACACTTAAGAATGATATAAATTAACTTTTTTTCTCCTTGACTATTTCAAGCTCATTCCACTTCCTCTTTTGATCTCTGACAGCTGCCAAAATGTCCTCCATCACAAGTAAGTCACTCCTTCCCCAAGCACTAAGGCAAAGGAAAGCCCATATAATGGAGGGTAACAATCAGTTTTGAGTAAAATAAAGAAGTTGTCAGCCTTGTGAGAATACTCATTTAACAGCAGTTGATGTAGCTAAAAAGACATGAGACTGTGAGAACATGAAGTGTAAATTGAACAAACCTAGGACAGAAAGATAGTCAAGTGCCATCTAATGCAATGTTGGGTATGTGTGGTGATTATTATGCCACTATGAAAGTGGGTTGGCAGTGTTCACAATAGAACGATGTAAAAACTCATCCAGTTCACTTATAACTGGTGCTGATGTAGTTCCAATTGCATAGTCAGCAAAGTTATTGTCCTGAAGAACATTGGGGTGAGCATTGATGGGCCAAAGTTTGAGGCACATACCAAGTCGATGTTAGTAGTAGTCACCACATCAGTTTGATCTGGCATTTTCTTGGCCTGCTGATACCTTTCAATGAACTATATGTGGACCAACTCCTTAGCAATCTCAATCCATTCTTCCTCCCAGTCTTGCTTATGAAAATACTCAAGTTTAAGCCCAAGGTAGAGTACTGTAAAGCAAGATATTTTATGAAGCCAAAGACTTGGACATAATATGATGTGAGACACACCCATAGCAATCTGATAGATTCTTGAAAGGTTAGTAAGCTGCCAATAACAGTCCATTTTGTTCTTTGCAAGCTATATTGCAGAGACAATGGCCAAATGAAGTGGTTCTTTTGTTTGTCAGTTCATTTTTGAGTCAAGCTTGTCCATAACAGGAATAATGGCTGCAACTGTAGCAGAATCTTGGGAGAAAAATAGCATAGCCTTTTTGTATTGCTAGACATGCAGATATTAGGTATGATAAGCAATGATGAACTGAAAATTTACCCCAAGCACAAAGACAAAATCTATGACAATCTGCCACTCCTCATCATTGAGCTCAAACTTTTTTGCTTGCTTGAGTGATTTATCACTCATACAGTAATATGATCAATGGGGGTCTGATACTGGATCACAAATGATAGCATGTTGTATGTTGAATTACATTGTGTTGCCACATCTCTGGGAATGAGATTAGGGTGTAGCCTATACTGAGCACAGGTGCATCATCATGCTGGTAATAAAATGGTTGTTGACTATACAATGGCAAATGCAAGCCCTTGAATCTAAGCACAAATCAGTACAGAATAATATCACCTGATTGACTTTCTCACCTTTGAGATCGTTGCCTTGACTGCAAGTGTATCATTGAGCTGCTGCTCATAGTCCATGTCTGACAGCACATTCAGCTCATCAATCATGTCATCTACATCATCCTGATCAGATGTAAGTTCAGACCCAACCTCCAATGCAACATCATCATCCAATAGAAGTAATGAGACATTGCCTTCACCATCTGCACAAGATGATGTTGCCCCAAAAGGCTTTAGTAGTGCTTTCACACAAAGTTGAAGGGTGTAGTTGAAGTAGCAGACACAATTAGCAGCATGGAATGCATTTTTGAGAGTAGCTAGCTTCTCAAATTGTGTGTTGTTGGCTGCAGCATTATCAGCATTAACAGCAAGGATCTAGTGTTCATTAGCTCTCAGGAACAACATGCATTGGTAAAATAGGTCTCACTTTCTCTGTTAATCTAAACCATTCTAGCATTGATTGAAATGCCATTGCCATTGTTGAACCAGTGTGCAACTGTTAGTAAATATGAAAAATTCATGTCATATACATTTTCAAACAATGGACTTCTTACCTCAGCAACTTCCACAATGTCAAGAAGAAAAGAAAACATTTGACCTTCATACTCAAGATGAACCATTCATGCAATAAAGGCATAGTGATTGGTGAGGTCCAAGCATCCATTGCAAAGTGTAGATAGCCTGAGTAATCCTGAATAAATAGAATTAGATATGATGTTAGTAATATAGTGGAAATGACATTATCTTAAGCAGCTTGCCCATATGCTTGCTTGCTTTGTCCTTTGTCAAAAGCAAGATGGATCTTACACATGAGAGTGTTGAGAGATAGAATCTCAATATGTGGACATCCTGCAGTTAAAAGCTCACAGAGTTCATTGTCATTGACAATACTAGTGGGCCAATTACATTCTGTAATCCATTTAACAAGATGTGCACTGATATTTTCAATTAACAATAACATGAAAAATGTGAAATACACACATGACCTCAGGGTTTGAGTGTGTTCTATGCACATAATACACTGTATGTTGACCTTGTCACACAAACACAGCAAAGATTGAGCCACTGTTGGGAGGTGCATCCTTACCCTTGAGAGCATTGTTGACAGCATGGTACTTCAGGTTGGTGGTCAAAGACTTATCCTTCATATCTTAATAGCATCACACACCATCTAGCACTGTCTTGCACTTGTGTGCTGCACATGGAAAAAAATGGCATGATTGGCCATTGTGGTGTTATGCCTCAACATCATCAGAAAAGAATGTATATATTGGTGAGTGCCATGTCTTTTTCAGGGCCTCTGCAAACAATGACCTCTGATGTTGTTATCTCTACCTACTAAGCTCAGCAGCAAGATCATTGTTATCATCCAGAGGCACATTTGCATCACCAGATGGCTCTGTGTTGCACTCTGACCCCAAATAAGTCAAGTCAATAGAAGTGCCAGTCATGCCAGGACTATGGACAGAGTTAGAACATGAACTAGAGTGGTAGAATACACACTCGCCACTGAGCCTTCTTTGACAAGCAAGTGAGACCTGTAGAACCCTTTACTACAGCATTTTTAATGACAGTAGTTGCATGGGAGGGTGACAACGCAATGGAGAAGGAGGACAAGTGAGAGTGAGATATGTAAGACTGCATCAGATGATCCTGCCTGCTTGGCTAGCTTCAGTACAACTTTAGAAGGCATGACTACAGTTGAGTCACTTGAGTTTCCCTCACTATTATATCACTGGGACCACTTGTGCTGCTTCAGAACAGTGTCCACAGTAGTTACGGTATCTGGAGTGACCCAACATAAAGCACTTCATTCTTAACACATTATTGGGTCTGATAGGTGCAATGTCCATGACTCACAGGTGATAGTAGTGATATTGAAGGAAGGTGGCATTGAGTTTGTGCTGCAACCATTAAGCTTTGTTCAAACTTTGAAAGTAGCAAACTAAGTGCCATTAAACACAGTGACTGGGCTAACTAACAAACCCTCTACCCTACTACTCAAACCCCATAGAACACTGTAGACCCATGGTGAATATGCATGGTAGTGAAATGGGTCCACCTATCCTAACCTGTACCCGTACCTGTAGTACCCGAAACACTGCAGTGTCACCTGTACCTGTGTGATTCCCTAGTGGTAGATGTTGCAGTAGGAACAGGTATGACAACCTGGTGAGGTGTCAATGCCACTGGTGACTGAACCTCAGGCATGACAACAGGTGGGATAACTAGAGCAGGCTCCAACACATCATCAGATTGAAGGTTGGGCTGGTTCGATCCCACTGATTGTTAAGGTGGGAGTGTGGTTATAGCAACCCTGGCCCACTAGTCTTCAATCTAAGCCTGCTGCTTGCATTCATACTACTGAATGACTATAGCTTCTTTCTTTCAGTTTTGTCATTTTTGTCTGGTCCTCTCAGCATACCATGTTGGTAGTTTCCAGGAGTAGACTGCAACATGCTACAGATCATTTGTAGGGAGGTTCTTATGTCTCTTCCAGAAATTAAAGTATATGATCAGATCTAGTGTCTGGTGAGTCTTGGGTGCATTGCCCTCTGTCTCATGTTGCACCACTTCAAAGAGGGTGTGCAGTTTGTTATGTGAGTTAAACAGTCAGATAGGCCCCATTATATCATCTTCAAAACAGAGGGTCATGTCTAGAAATGCTCTTCCCATTCACCAGGTGATGTACCTGTTTATAATGCTTTGCAGTGCTTTTGGAATTGAAGTTTGAATGGCAAAGGGACAAAGGAAATAAACCTAAGTGGGAACTACTCACTTAGTGATGAATGTTTGATGGTAGTCAAGGTCTTGCTTAATAGCAGTAAAGTGATCCCCTTGAGTTTCAAGGAAAAGGCTTATAGAATGAAAGGTGGGTGGAATTTGTTAGAGGGGAATGTTGTAGAGAGTCCCCTCTTATATAGTGTCTAGCTATTGTTTGTACTTATATACAGTAATCTAAATAGAGAAAACAATGGCAGAATATCAGCCAATGGTATAAAAGGAGCTTATCTATTGTATTAGTAAACAATAGTGTTACTGTACATTTGTACCAGGTAGGTCCAAATGTAGACTTGAAGAAAAGCTGGTCAGTTGGTTCTGGTTCTAGTTGCTCCAAGTCTTTGGAGGCTTGATGAAGCTATCAGTCGTCAGACACAGGGTGAGACAAGAGGAGAAGTCTTATTGGCATAAGTGACAAGTAAGATCTAGCTTGTGTTACATTGAAACGACTGTACATATTTAAGGGACTGGGGCATTACCCAGAAAGGGAGTCAAAAGGTATAGTGCCTCAACTGCGGAATGTACCTGGATGCTGCAGATGGCAGCATCAAAGGAAACATAAGCAAGAAAGAGTAAAAGATGTCTGAGTTGGATTGGACAAGAAAATGTAAGCAAGAATGAGTAAAAGATGTCTGAGTTGGATTAGACAGGGAAATGTAAGCAAGGGTAAGTTGACATTCAATGAACATACATCCAGAAAAGAAAGAAGAATAGTCCTAATAAAGAGAAAAGAAAGAAACATATGAGGATAGGAAGGAAGAAACATAACAAATAGAGCTTATCATCCAATGGCAAAACATGAGCAGTGTACATTCATCAGTCAGCATGACAAAGAATATATGAATAAAGCTGACTGAGCAATGTCATATGTGATGACTAAAGATAAGATCACATGACATTTTTAATACTCCTCCTCACTGTTCATGTTTGGAACAGTGTAAGTATAAGGGCATTGCATCCTTCAAGGAATTTTAACTTTTCTAAGTTTTTTTGTGAAAATGTCTGTGAACTGTGAATTGGTGGGAACATAAAAAAGTTCAACTTCACCACTTTCTACAGCTTCACGAATGTAATGTTGTGGAATTCAGACATGTTTGGTTTATCCTTCTTGTGCTGGATTAGATGCAAGAAATATTACATCTTGATTATCTATGCATAAAGGTATGCGTGTTATAGGAAGTTTAATCTCTTCAAAGAGGTTACAAATTCATTGGATTTGTTTAGCACATTCAGTTATTCCACAATATTTGGCTTCAGTATATGAAAGCCTTACTCTTTGTTGTCTTTGGAATAATCAAGACATGATTCCATTTGCTAGAAATATAGCATAACCAGTAGTAGAACGAGATGTTTCCACATCTCCAGCCCAATCTGTGTCTGAATAAGCAGTTAATCTGAAAAGGTTTCCAGAAGCCAAATAAGTAATACACAGATTTTGCAAATAAGATGATAAAGGACTGAGGGCGACTAGCCAAGGTTGGGATCAACTCAGGATGACTCTGCAGTCCACTGTGAGTAACCAATAATGATATTAGAGGTATAGAGCGAAGATACAGTACCTGCAGTCCACTGTGAGTAACCAAAGAGACTCAGAGTGGACTTGCAGGGAAATGTGCGCTTCAAGTAAATACTAGCAAACAACTGGTAAGCCACATCAGCCACATCATCACAAAGTGAAAGAGGCACCACACAAGTGCAGAATAAAGCTAGAAAGGTGCAGAAAAGTAGTAGATAGGAAACTTGAATATAGAGAACATTGTGAGAGTGAAATAAACATGAATAGAGTGTGAAATCACTGAATCTAACATAAGATAGATAGCAAACTATCTGTATTGCATTGCAGTAATATTCTTCTGATGGATTGGAAGAAAACTGTGATATTTTAATAACCACATAGGCTATATCTGGTCTGGTTTCAAGCATAATATATAGCAAGGATCTGATAACAGATTGATAATCACTATAAAGTTTAGCATTAACATTTCCATTTTTAGAAAGTGGTAAATATCCTGTGGGTAAAGGAACAGTAGTTTCCATACAATTCTCTTGGTCAAATCACTTAACAACTTTGTTAGCATATTTTGATTGATCAAGGGTTAAAGATTGATTCTTTCAATCTCTTGTGATTCACATACCAAGGTATTCTTTAGCTTCTTCTAAATCACAGGATTCCCATTTCTTTATGAACTTTTTTTTGTGATCAAGGACTTGTTTTCGATTACTGCCTATGAATAAAGCATTGTCAACATAAATGATGAGAAGAATAATATCCTTGCCAATAAACTTTATGTATACTTCTGAATCAGAAATACATCTTTTGAATCCAAGGTCAACAAGTAATTTATGCAACTGTTTGTTCCATTGCAATGCAGCTTGTTTTAAGCCATAAATGGCTTTTTGTAATCGACAAACCTTGTGTTCCTGGCCCTTTATTATGAAACCTTCTGATTGAATTATATATAGTTCTTCATCTAGCTTGCCAAATAAAAATGTGGTTTTAACATCTAGTGCTTCAATCTCCCAGTCATGAAGAGCAGCTAAAGCAAACATAAGATGAATGGTTTCACACCATGCAATGGATGAAAAGGTTTCTTTATAATCTATTCCAAATATCTGTGTAAAGCCTTTTGTGACAAATCTGGCTTTTACACAATTTCCAGAACAAATGGCAAATACCAATCTCCCTTTGATAGGTTATCAGCCATCTGATAGATCAACAAGATCCCATACCTTTCTTTCTAATAAAGATTTTATTTCATCCTCCATTGCTTTGTTCCATTCCTTTTGATCATCTTGAGAAAGCTTTGCAACATCTCAGTATTGTTTTGGTACAATACAATCAATGGAATCAACAGCTTGGGATAAATGTGAACAATATCATGAATTACTATACATGTTGTCCATATCTCTTTCATTTGTCGGAGTTGGTTGTCTCTAATTAGTGGACATATCCATAAAATCAGATTTTTGCTCCTTCTAAATAACATTTTGTCCTCTAATTAGATCTTGTTCTATTTGAGCAGGTGGTTGTTGACTATAAACATTATCAGGAATATACCTGGATTGTGGAACTCGATTAGATCGATGTTGTTCCACTGGTTCCCAAAAAGTAGTTCTTTCATCTTATACAGTAATGGATGATAGAAATGAGGTTGTGCTCTAAATTCCACTAATGGTTCTCTAGTATCTTGTCTAGGAGGAAACCAATTCTTTTTGGTTTGATTAGGAATTAACCATTCATCATTGTCATCGATTGATGTAAGTGGAGAATCTAAGATAAGCTTTCACTTATGTTGATGTTGATCATCTTTTGTTGCTTGATAACTTATATTAGGACAATCTCTTTTCACACCTAGTTTTGGTAGAGAAGGAAAAGAGGGAGGAGAATCTGAAGAACAATCAGAGAACAAAGGTGAAAGAGGTCTAGATGGAATGAACAGAGATGATGGAGGTGACTATGTATCCAGTTCATTTCTTGAGAAAGGTATTCTCATTTCAACCTCTCAGTTGGGAGATTTGGATCTTGGGATTTCAGATTTGTGATCTGATAAGTTGTCATTATGGATTGGAATAGGGGCAGGTCCATCTTCTTGACTTTTGAAATAGTAGGGAAAATGGTTTTCATCAAAAGTAGTATTAGTAGAAATCACAACTTGATGCTTAGCTTTAGACCAAAAGTGCCATTCTTTTGTATTAGGTTTGTATCCAATGAATGTCATTTTCTCAGACATGGGAGACAATTTGTCTGACCATTGTTCAGAAGGAATAAAGACATAAGCATAGGATTCAAAAACATGGAATTAAAAAGCATCAGGTTTCGTGCCATCTCCTTTGAATATCTCAATAGGGGTTTTCCAATCATGATGACACATGGGCTGTCTGTTATAGATATGTACTGATGTCTCCATAGCATTTTGCCAAAATGCTTTGGGTAAGCAGGCATGGTGATGCATGACTTCTGCTTTTTCCAAAATGGTGTGATTGAATCTCTCTGTACATCCATTCTGTTGTGGCATGTGAGGAACAGAAGTCTGATGAGTCACTCCTCTGGTAGTAAGGAACGATTGAAACTTATGACTCATGTATTCTCCTCCACAATTTGAACAGATAGAGGTAAGGGTGTGACTGGTGAAGGTCTCAGCCCAAGCAACCATGTCACGAAAGTGACAGAGAGTGTCAGACTTGGCCTGCAAGAAGGACATAAGAGCATACCCAGTGTGATCATTAATGAAAGTAAGAATATACCAAGCATGAGAGTGCAGTTCTGTAGGCATAGGACCAATGAGGTCAGTTTCCCAATAGCACAACCTTTACAGGTTGGGAGGTCAGAAGGAATAGAAAGTGTAGGAGCACTAGAAAGTGTAGTGTGTACATATCACAAAGCAATATTCAAAGTATGACCAAAACATTGATGCCACAAGTGATAAGACTTGTCATCCATAAGAGAGGCTACAGTCCCAAGCATTAGAGTAATCACAGACAACTGAAACCAATGAAGACTATTAGTGGGGTATAGGGCTGATGCTTGAATCACCTCATGCCCTCTCTTGTCCCAAATACTAGACCCAGTTTTGATAATCTCACAGTGAAAGCAATGACATGTCAAAACTGTAATGGAAAGTAAGCGATTCATTGCTTTGGGTGTATATCAGACATCTTCTAATGAAATGGTAACAACCAGTAAAGGTCCATTGATCTGTTGTAAAAGTATGGTTCCAGGACCATACATTTGAACTATAGCTCCATTTGCAACAGAAGCAATGCATCTGCCTGTTTCAAAATGAACAAAGTCATCTAGGAACAGGATAAGATGATTAGTACAACCACTGTCAATCATAGTACTTTTTCTTGTAGACAACCTTCTTCTAAGGTCAATGAGTAGATGACTTTGGTTGGCTTGTTGAGCTCTGACCTAAACTTTAACCTATGTCACTATACTTTTATTTTGTGTCAGGTCCATTCCACCAGATAATAGATCCCTTTTTCAGACAAATTATACCCTCAGTTGGGATTTTAATTTTAGTAGTGAGCATTTTGTCATCAATTTCAGAAAGAATATCTGAGCTAATATACTGTGCTCATATACAATGGCATTCATAATGTGAATATCTATCTCTGCAAATTTGAGAAACTATATAAGCTAGGAAGGCATAGTATTTAAAAGTCTAGTTCAAAACCACAAAAAAACCATTAACTGAACCAAACTAGACTACTTTGAACTGGTTCAAAGTAGTCCAGTTGCCCTGAATTTAAAAAACAACAGGTCTAGTCTTCTAAAAATTAAAAAAACTCAAAAACCAATGTAAAACTGGTTGCAACCAGTTGCTTCACCACTATATCCCCAGGTTTCCATCAGTTATCACCACTTCCTATAATATTTTCAGATTTCTCCAATTTTATTCTAGCCAGCATCAGAAGCACCAGTAGCTTTCACAATGATAAAATCCAGGACTCTAACACCCTTCACATCTCATTGGGTATGCTAACATTACTGCCCTCATAATCTTCATCATACAATGAATTACATTTTTGAGCAATATCAGAATACATACAATGTTAGATTCGGTGATTTCGCACTCTATTCATGTTCATTTCACTCTCACAATGTTCTCCATATTCAAGTTTCCTATCTACTACTTTTCTGCACCTTTCTAGCTTTATTCTGCGCTTGTGTGGTGCCTCTTTCACTTTGTGATGATGTGACTGGTGTGGCTTACCAGTTGTTTGCTAGTATTTACTTGAAGCACATATTTCCCTGCAAGTCCACTCTGAGTCTTTTTGGTTACTCACAGTGGACTGCAGAGTGGTCCTGAGTTGATCCCAAGCTTGGCTAGTTGCCCTCAGTCCTTTATCATACAATGTGATTTTAATCATATCTCCACCATTAGTAAGCTAGATTATATGGCCAGGGGGTTGGCAGAAAGCTGTGAGTCAGTACTATATGTATTTTCCCATGCCATAGCTAAGTAATATGGTCACACATAGCTAAGATATGAACTGGTCTTTCAAAAACCTGGTTGTAATCAGTTCAAACTTATTAATTACCTTGTTAGGACTAGTTTTTTGCAGTCCTAGTTCAGTCTAACCATATTTGGGTCAAAAAACTGGACTTAACTAGACTTTGAAGTACTAGGAAGACAATAGAACTAGAGGTGAGGTGGATCTCTCTAATGTATGATAAACAGGTATTGTAAGAGGACCCAGAATAGCAGGAATAGTCATCAGACTCAAAGTAGGAATATTGGGGCCATGAAGCATATCAGACTGAGAAAGATTGGCAAGCATCTGTAGGAGAATGACAAATATGAGTGAGTTGATGTCACCTACATGCCAGATGTAGGAACAATATTTTGTTTTTGAGATTGAATGATAGAATGAAGTTTAGTGGTATATTCAATATTGCCTGCCCTTCCTCCTATTGGTTTGATTAGACTTTTTCAGTATTGGAGTACACAAAATACATATCATAGCACAGGCTTGGTCCTTGAAGCACTATCACAGGAGTAAATGAGAGAGTATTGCCAGATGATGCAATGTATATGAGGCCTTTGTTCTAATTGTTCTTGTATTTCTTTGTAAGTATCATATGCCATCAGATGAAATGTGTATCCAGATGATCCAAAGTCAATTGGGTTGGCTGACAGCTATCACAGATCACATTAAAATGTGTTTAAGCAATAGTAAAAAAATCAAATACCTAAATATGATCTAATATACTTGAATCTTTGTCATTAGATTGAGCATTTACTTCATATAATAAAAGTATTTCAATATGTTTCATGTTAATAAAAAGCTTCATTACCATAGGGTCACCTATAGTGTCATAAATTTTTTATATCATTTCTTTGTAGTCTAGCTTATTATCAACATTCATTGCCTTGGCTGCATGCTGGCTAAAAATGTTTATATAGTCAAACAACTATCAACTATGAACAACACAAAGAGTCATATCTCTTTGTTTTGCCATAGTAAACTTGAATGAGAACTGCTGCTTATTTGAGACCTTGTATTGAGTCTGTCCATGCTTCTCCAAAATGCTTTTCAAGAATTCAATATAGTTGTCCTCATTAAGCAGAAAAAACAGTTCCTTTGTTTTCACAGACTTCTCTTATCACTTGATAGTACTCTTGCTCTTAGATGACTGTTTTAGCAGAGTAGACAGTGAGGGCAATAGTGAAGGCATAATACTTAGGCTCTAGTTATGATTATATCTAGTGAAATAGTTCAAATTATTATAGTTATTCTCTACTCTGATGAAAATCAAAGACTGCTCAGGACCAGTTGCAACCAGTTGCAACCAGTGCACAGCCACATTACATAATTAGTACAGTATAGTATTGCTGCAACTCAGCTAGCTACAACCCAACTTTGGCTCTATCTGACTTGCTGTGTAGCAGTCTTTGCCAGTTTCTGAGACCATCTTGATAAAGGACTGAGGGCAACTAGCCAAGGTTGGGATCAACTTAGGATGACTCTGCAGTCCACTGTGAGTAAACCAATAATGATATCAGAGGTATAGAGCGAAGATACAGTACCTGCAGTCCACTGTGAGTAACCAAAGAGACTCAGAGTGGACTTGCAGGGAAATGTGTGCTTCAAGTAAATACTAGCAAACAACTGGTAAGCCACACCAGCCACATCATCACAAAGTGAAAGAGGCGCCACACAAGTGCAGAATAAAGCTAGAAAGGTGCGGAAAAGTAGTAGATAGGAAACTTGAATATGGAGAACATTATGAGAGTGAAATGAACATGAATAGAGTGCGAAATCACCGAATCTAATACTCCCCCCTGATTGCGCAACTCCACAGGCCTAGCAGTTCACAGAATTGCTGGACCTTGACCTGAGGCAGGAGCTTGGTCAGGAGATCCACAGGCATATCTGCAGTGGACAGGAAGGAAGGAGAAATGATACCCTTGTCCACATTGTCTCTCAACCAGAACCAGTGCAAATCCAACTGCTTTATGTGCCCATGATGTTCTGGATGTTTAGCAACCTGGATAGCAGACTGGTTATCCATCCACAGAACAGAATTTGCAGGTACAGGAAAGCCCAGTTCCTGCAACAGCTGACGCATCCAGATGATCTCCTTACCAGCCTCACAGGCAGCCATGTACTCCGCTTCAGTGGTGGACAAGGCAACAATGGACTGATGCTTGGATGACCAGGACACAGCACCATATCCAATCTTGATAACATATGCACTAGTAGAGCGACCAGAGTCCTTGCAACCACCATGGTTCGCATCTGAGAAGGTGGAGAATGGCTGAGAAGTCGAAGGATCAAGGGAATAGGTGATGCCATAGTCCATAGTACCCTTGATATAGCGAAATAGATGCTTGATAGTGGTCCAATGAGCCACACCAGGATTGGTGGTGAAGGAAGCAAGCTGGCCAACAGAGTAAGCGATATCAGGACGAGTGGTGCATGAGAGATACTGCAATGAGCCAATGGCAGCACCATAGTTGACAGAACGCATGAAATCCTTGTCTGCCTCAGATTCAGGTCGTTGGGTATCAGAGAGGACCAATCCAGGATCCATTGGGGTGGTAACAGGCTTACAATCCGCCATGCCAAAGCGGTCAAGCATATCAATGCAGTATTGGCGCTGAGAGATGGTCAAAGAGCGCTTGGAACGATCCCTGTCAATCTTGATACCCA
>JBBPNZ010000697.1:0-15128 GCA_038091195.1 Phylloporus rhodoxanthus | reverse complement strand
TATCAATCACATTCCCCTTGACCCCCCAAAAGCAACGTCCACGGAGGCAAACTATCCTATGTTTAGAATGATAACATCAGGGCATTTGAAGTGGAGCTGTGCAGTAGATCCATCGAGTATATACACCAATCATAGCTTGTTTTCAATCTCCATGTATGGCGCTCGCTCAATGACAACGGTCAGCACAATGGGAATGCACAGGTACCCCCACTACCACAAGAGCTGCCTGACAGACCTGTGAATCGATCAAGATTTTGTAAATTGTTGCTTTTCGTTCACTATCAGATAGGACAAGTCAGAGATTCTGAGCATGATCATAGGTAATTTCATCAAGTGCTGATCCCAGGTATAAAGGTCCTGTCCAGAGAATGTGATGCCATCAGTGTCATTAATATTTATTAGACGCTTGTTGGATAATTCTTATTTTAGTACTCATAGTACATACTAATCTGCAGAGTAATACTGCCAATTGATCTGGTCTAATTTCATTCAGCCATCTCTTCTGGTGGAGGACTACTGATATTTGAATCTGAGTCAGTCGTTGGGAATGATGATGCAAAAATAACATCCCAACAAGCCTTGATGCTCAGACCTGGTGCATATTATATTAGAATATATATATTAGAGATAAGGCCAGTGTGGCAGTAGAGAGTGGGCCAGGGGCTGGGCTTGAGGTGGCAGGGGTCAGTCTAGTGGCAGGAGGCCATGTAGGTAGTCTAGCATAGTCACGTGTGTAGAGAGCCCTCACTGCACTTCCATCCCGACCGCCATCTGGGGTTCCCTGTTCACTATCCAGGGCGTGTCCTAGGTGTAGACCTCTCTACCAGGTACGCGCGAACGCTCGAAGACCGAGAGTAGTGTTGCCAGTTTCATGCCCACCAGCCCTGTCCAACTCGTCGTTCTCCCTGTGCAGGAGTGCGGTCTGGGTTGGTGATGAAAGCGTCATCGTAGACAACCAGGTCGCCATCGCCATCGGAGGTGGTCCGGGAAACGTCACCTCTGGTACCCTGGCCAGTCGTGGTCGCAGGTCCATGGACACATCTTCTTCCTCATCTCATGGTTTCCCTCGGGAAATTGCATGGATAGCTATGCGGGACGGGTCACAATCCAATCAGAAATCAGATTTCGCAGCACACTCCGACTGCTTGGACAATATGTTTATCGAGGATGTACGTCTTTTTTTTTCACGAATGGAAGCGCGTAAAATAAAATGATTGGTTTCACTTTCCAGCTTATTTCTGCCATCATGTCACATTTTGGTGAGACGTCAGTAAGATTGCGGTTCACCGAGTATGTAGCTCGATTCGTGCGGCTTGCATCAAGGTGTGAGGAAGTAGCGACTGGTTCGGCGGCCTTGGGATTCCAGAGTGCTCTATTTGTAGAAGGATCACTGGGAAAGGGTTTGTATTCACAGATGAAAACGTCGCAGCCAGGGAATTGGCCGCAAATGCCAGTCGCATCGAAGGGTGGCGACGGACCAAGACCTATCAGTACTGCGTAAATGTATGTCATAATGCAGCTAATGGTTGACGATGTCTAGCAGAGTGACAGGACATTCAAAAGTATCTCGCCAAGTTTGCCATCCGAGGTTTTGATCTTTTACATCAACTTGCCCGCCTTCGTCTTGTGAAAAATGTTTCTGATTCTGAGGTTGAGCTGATTGTACGCACTCTTGCGGACAATGTACGAACGTACGAGCAGGTCATCGATGTATTTTCTTTTGCACCCACTGGATAATGCACATGGACTCACTTGGTCTACAGCTGTTGGCGCACACACCCTCTCATGTCGGAGGACTACAGCCCCTCAGCTTTTGCTTGTTCCACCAACTCAAGTCGGTATGCAAAGTGATGGTAGACATTTTTAATGAGCTGCGCGCACACCCTGCAAGTGCATTTCGTGTCTGTACACGCAAAAATGACTCATGCTTTTGACGGGTTGGCGTGATATTCCTCCAAGTGCTCAGCTGCTTTCAGTGTAGTACGCATACGTGCGACAAGCCCACGCGCACAGGTACACTCTGCATACATTGTTGCCAGAAGCAAATTGATGGGTCGCTAGAGAAGTTCAACATCTATTTCAAGGCCTTGTCAGCGGAAGCAAAAACGGCGAGTAATCGGTTTGCTGTATCAAATTGATGGGCAACTAATCTAGATGTACAGAAATACAAGGATGAGACAAAGGAACTGGTATGTCTAAATCAATACAAGATCATTTTCTATTGAAGCTGCTTTGCAGATCGCTAGTGGTGTATGGAGCAGTGGTACAGCCGACGTCATCAGCAAAATTTCGAGCCTTCTGATGCACTAGAAGGGCCGGATGTGGGGCAGCGCATTGCTTGGTTGGCAGGAAGGGGTTGGAGAGGTTGTTTTGTGGCAAAGGATGGGCGGATGGGCAGGCGGGTGCAATGGACATGCGGGAAGGTGGGCAAGCAAGTGGGTGGGCGAGCAGGCAGACGAGCGGGCGAGGCAGGCAAGCGGGCAGGTACAACGTGCCTATCATGTATGAATGAATATATAGGCACTGCTATGAACATGCAACCACATTGTTTGGACCAGAATAACATGGATTGGCATATGAAATAAGAGGGAGACAAGAGGGACAAATATCTGATGTATAACTATGTAGATAGTTGCATGGCTGGGCAGTTCCGGCCCCGGAGATGTCGACTCATGTCGATAGGTAGGGTAGTCAATTGTATCCAGTTTTGTACAATCCTGTGTCTCACTCTAATCACAGGATTATCCACCAGGAGAGAGAAGAATGGCTTCGAACCACTCCAGGGGATGACTATTTCACACCCTTTGATCGCCTCAAGTCCGTCTGGTTTGACGCTAGACCCACAGCCTTCAGAGAAAGTGCTGCCGTCGGTTATGGATTCCAACCTGATGGGTCTACTGCAATCGTGGACGCAGTTGGTAAAATCCACAAGATCCACATGATGGACATCACAGCAGAAGTGCGCCGTATCATGCTGGATGTTGACACACTCCTCGAGAAGAGTCTCCCAGAAGGGATCAGGCACCTCTTCAGCTCTTCACCCAACCATTCGGAACTCTCCGACGACCTCACCAACCAGGGACAGTGTGTGGATCGTGAAGGAGGGTGGTCGTCGTGTGGCAGTGCCATTGATGGCACGGTTGTCGTGTAGTAGGGCTTATCAAGGGTATGGACAACCCATGTGGGTCACGGGTGCGGGTACCCCTCGGGTACGGGAACGGGTCAGTAATTGCCTACCCGTGCCAAACCCGTTACCATGTGGCACGTCGTGCATCGAACAAGCCGTTAGGCTTGTCGATGTCACGGGATGATGGGGGGTGGCGAGTGACATGTCGAACGAGCACAATGGCTCATTTGACGACTGGGGAGCGTGTGGAGGTGGCGGGCGACCTTGTTGCAGCGTCGTCATCGCGTCGTGGGCATTGCGTTGTGTCCCCTCCCTCGTACCTGTTGTACAGGCGCCAGCACTGTCGTCGTGTCCTGGGCCAAGCAGCGGCGGCAGTATGGGTGCAGCTGCGCAGGCGTCGTCGCGTCCTCCAGGCAGCGGGATGTGGCATTATTGATGGCGCCGGGTCATTGACAATATCGTGACGGGCGCATCCGGTGGTGGGACGCACACGACTGAGGAGGTAGAGGTGGCAGGGTTGGACGAGCGGTTGGGCTCGTCGACGGAGTGAGAGGGTGGCGTTGTGGCACCGTTGATGGCGCCGGGTTATTAACAACATCGTGGCGGGCGCATTGGGTGATAGGACGGGCACGACTGAGGAGGTAGAGGTGGCATGTGGGCATGTGGGCAAGGGGGGGTGAGGGCAAGGCAAAGGCGGGCGACAGGTGGCCACGATGATGCTGACATGAGCATGCTGTGACGATTATCGTCTCATCGTTGTCGTCTCATCGCTGTTGCGGGTATGAGGGTGTGTGGGCAAGGCTGAGCGCTGAGGCCTCTCGGGTGTCATATCGCATCCCCCTCGTTGCGTTGTGGTTGTGGTGACGTCGTCGTCAGACTCGTCACGCCGTCCTCGTCGCATCTGGGTGGTTGCGTCCTCGCCATTGGACGATGCATTGCACCATCGTCGATGCGGTGTTGTTAATGGTGACGTGTCATCGACGACACTGCGTCGTCCTTGTGGTGTTGGGTGGTCGTTGGATGACGCGTCGTCGTTGTGGTTAGGGCGTTGGGGCGTTGGGGCGTTGTCGTCGTCCTGTCCCCAATCCCTTCGTCCTTGCAGCGTCACGGTTGTGCACGCGGCGTCGTGGTGGTAGTGTCGTCAATGACAGCTATCGTCGATGTTGCCGTCCTCTCCAGGCGCACAGTCGCGCGCGTCGTCGTCGTCGTGAGGTCGTTGATGGCGCTGGGCCATCGACGACGTTGCATTGTTTTCGTCGTTGCTGCCATCCAGGTGTGCGGTTGTACGTTATGGCGGTCAAAATGCACCATAATTCCGCGCGCACAAATGGGGGTAGCGCGCACAAATTCAATGGGGGAGGTAGCGCGCACTTGAATCACAGTATTTAGTTCACACCAAAGAAAAGGAACCAACTGTGGTCATTCAAAAACTGCATTTCATAGGTCAATTCAAATTTCACTCAACTCCTAAGTAAATCATATCACACGCTGGAAGCTCGTTAACGAATACAAACAGAGGTAAATGTGCATTCTAGCCATTGGAACATCAATATGGGCGGGCGAACAAGCAAGGAGGCTTGTGAAAAATGAACGAGGCGGGAGGCCCTGCCGGGCTGACAAATGAGAGGGGTGCAAATTGGCGAGCGAATGAATCAGGGTGGACGACATCATCCTTAACATCGGGTCATCCTTGAAGCTTGATTCATCGTGGCTGTTGTGTTGCCCAGCATCGTCATGTTGCTGTCATCATGCCCTCACTGTTGCGTCGCCTTCGGCGCATCTTCCCCGTCGCAACATTGTCATTGCGTTGCCCTCGCTACAGCATCGTCCTCTTCGCGTTGTGGTCGTCGCGACCCCCTTGTTGTAGCGCCGTCCCTGCTTCGTCCCTGCTGCATCGTTGTTTCTTCGCCTTTCCTCGCCGTCGCGGCGTCATCCTCCGTCGTTGCATCATTGAGACGTGGCTGAAGTGGCGCGTGGTGTGCCAAACAAGCCGTTGGGCTCGTCGGCAGCGTGGGAGGGCGTAGAGGTTGCGGATTGTGAGCCGTTGGGCTCATCGATGGCACGGGAAGGCATGGAGGTGGCTAAGAGCCGGGTGGTGTGTTGAATGATAAATCTCTCGCACAGTCTGTGCAATCTCTGGGAGATATAGAAGGGTGTCCGGTGCTCCGCCTTCACGATGCACCAGAAGATGTCGCCAACCTACTTACTACATTGATAGACGGTCCGTGAGTCATCCCATAGCATTCGATCCGCTTCCTTCGTTCATCGTTCTTCAAAGGACCTTTGGTAACAACGACCCTGCTGACTTTCAAGTGGTTTCTGGCGTCCTACGCCTCGCTACAAAGTATGTGGTGGATTCTCTGCGCCAGAAGGCCCTCGACCACCTATCTGTCGCTTGGCCGACGACGCTCAAAGGCTTGGAATCACGTGAGGACGCTTCACGCTCCTTTGAATTCCAAGCAAACTCAGAGAGCATATATCCATCACCCGCCGTAAGCCCGCCGCCGGTGTGACGATGAGCATGCAAAACAGGTGGGGTGGTGAGTGCACCTGTCTGACGTCGTCGTACAAGACCCACGGGTTTATGACAGACCCTAACGCGGGGTACCGGGGACAGATGGGCAAGATAATCTGGAGCGAACAAGGCCAACCTGGGAGAGTGAGTAGTAAGGTGAACGAACAGGTGGAGGGGGGGAATGAACAGACAGGTTGGAGGCACTCACGAGCAGGCAGTGAGTAGAAGTGACTGAATAAGCAAGGGTGCGTGAACGAGCAGGACAGCTGGTAGAAGCAAGCGGATTTGTCACGAGTCACACTTGTGTGACTTGTGACAAGTACTTTGCCACGACCACGATGCGACAACGACAACGACAACGACGAAAGGGTAGTCACGCCAACACGATCGCCACGGTGTCGTGATCTCGGACCACTACAACGCCATGCGATGATGATGAAGAGCTTGAGGAGGATAGTTCTCGCGACCATCATAAGCTGTCCACTTCCACTTGCACGGCGTGATGCATCCAATATGACCACCACGATGGCGTTGCTACCAGGAAACTAGTTTGCATTCCCATCATCTTGTTCATATTTCCTATCCACTCCTTCTAGTACATGGATGACTCTTCGCAGGGTGCAACGCATATTGTGCTCAGAGAGTCGGGCAAGAAGATCATCGTGCGTGTGTCGTACGCTTTTTCTGTATTGATGCTAACATTGGTATAGAACAATGGGCTCACGACCTCAGACGAGTTACTTTGACTATACATAATCCAGGCCGATTTGAACATGATGACAAAACGAGAGATTGGAAAAATTGTGAAGAGCCGTTCGGTACTTATGCCCAGGAAAGTGGCGATCAATGTGTCGTGAGGACCCTCAATTGAACTACTTTATCCTATCCTCCTTTCCGATGGATGTAGAGCACGGACTTCATAAGCTATGTACAATGTAGTCTCCCTCTAATGGCTACATACGTGCTTGCTACAGTTACACAGCGTCGAAAGTGCGCGCTCCCCCCAATTGTGCGCGCTAACACCTCCATTGTGCGCGCTATATCCCCCGTTGTGCGCGACTAATTATGGTGTACTTTGACACTCATACGTGTGTGGGGCGAGCGAGCAAGTCACAGTAGGGGTCATGGTGAGGGCGGAAGCGCATGTGAGATGCATGACGGCGTGATGGTGCAAGGGGAACAGGCGTGCGAGCTCGCTCGTGCAATGATAGCTCAGCAACAGTGAGTGAGTGAGCATGCATGGGCATGCTCGCGATGGTGGGGTGGTGGGGTGGGCTCGGGCAGGCGATATGCTCGTCCAACAGCGGGGCAAGGTGGCATGAGCGGGACATGCGTGGCGCACGCGCTTGTGGATGGGCGAAGGTGGCCGAGTGAGCGAGCACGTGTGTGCACGCAGACACAGCGGTCTGCAAATGTGCGTGCTCACGCACTCATGCGACAGCGAGGTGTGCGGGCATGTCAGCAGAATGGGCCAGGCGGAACGGAGCTGAGTGAGAAGCCGTGGGGATGTTTGGGCTGGAACGTCGGGTTGTTGTTGATGGCGAGGTGGCTGCACTGCCGTCTCGTCGTCACAGCACGGTGCAGGTGAGCAGGTGCGCATGGGTGGGAATGAGGATGAGGGCAAGGTGGCGCACGAAAGAAGCTCACAGGTTAGTTAGGGAGTGAAGACAAGCTTGAAGGAAGCCTAACCTGATCCTTCTTGCCCGCCGTACACGGCGTTCGATGCATTCAAGGCGGCCACTCGGAAGGGCTAAGTCCCGATTGAGTTTGTGTCCGTGTTCAGACTCCACGGTGTTCAGTTCACCGCGACGTTCTCGAGCAAGCGAAAGGAGAAGCGATTGCGCCGCCATGCGATTTCGATCGCTCGAGTTCATTCCCGTCGTCTCCGTCTGAATCTGTGTGAGTACTAATCTAAAATCTGGCTTTTTTGTTGCCAAAAAAGTAAGCGGCTGTCTAAGCGTCGCATAGAGACACCGATCGACCAATAGGATCCAGGCTTGCTCACTTGCGAAGAAGTTACGAGACAGCATTGAAACCCGCTAGTAGTATGTACCACACATGCACCCCAATTCTGCGTCAAGACCCAATGTGTTACGTCAGCATTCGAAGTCGGCGAGACGGCCTCAGCCCGGAAGGCGACGGCGGCGATAAGATGTGCAGCGAACAAGAGGGGCCCATAACAACGGTACGACGACCTTCGATCTTGCCCTCCGCGCGGTCGATCATCGGCTAACGCCCAGGCCAGGGTCAGAGTCGCGGTTTCCGTTACTCCCTCCGCTGCCGTCACAGTCGCCCCAGCCATGGTCCCCGTCACCTGGAACGGTAGTAGCAGGTCAGCATAGCCTAAGGTCGGCTTTCCCATTTGTCATAAGCACTCTTTGCAGTTCGACGGGTCATTCACCTCCACCGATCTATCCTGTCGAAATGGCTAATTGGCAGTCACTTTCTGAAGTATCGATGGACACAGGTGAGCTGGTAGATCTCCAGACTCATTCATTTTGTTGACTAGGGGCCTTTGCGCAGCGGTGTTCAGCAGACTGATGCATGCATTAGCTGGTCTCTACGGGTAAGACAAGACTCCTGATTTTTTCAGACTTCAGTTTTGAGTACCTTTTTCAGGTGGGAAATCTTGGTCACTCTTGATTTTGACTGGTCAGTTTTCTTCGGGAAAAAGAAATTTCGATGGCCTCTTGTAAGTTGGACGTTCTTCACTGAATTTACAAGCAACAGCATCCTGTTGTAGATTTTTTACTTCGCCAGGAGATACATATTACTCTTTGCAATGATCGGAATGTAAGAGCAGCCGTTCTTGGCCCCCAGCATAGCTAACCTGCATTGCAGCTTGACGTCCCTTGACACACCAAAGTTAGTTAACCCACTTTGATTGCCGATTGTACTCCAAGGGAAAGTGTAGACAGGTAAATTGCCAAGCCTTGTATGGGTTCAACCAGGTTTGTTATCACCCTCGTCTCAGGTTAAGAGACAGCTAACCCTCGCAAGCTTGCCGGTGACTCTGCACTTGGCCTGGCTAGTATCAACCTTGCGTTACGCACGTAAGGCTTACTTTCTCCCATCTCGCGCATCACCACTCACTTTGATCGCCGCAGCATAGCAATTTGGTCCCAAAACAAATGGATAGCGGGAATCATAGCCCTGCTTATCGTCGGACACTGGTTGCTTATTTTGCAGGGTGCCTCATGCATATTTAGTCCCCAGACGCAGGCTAATCTCAATTATAGGCGCGTTACTCAAGGCCATCTGGGTCCCAGGCGTCGGGTGCACAATAATCAAGAGTAACACGACCATCCTTGCTACCACCTTTATCTACTCCATGAGTTTCGATCTTGTCATTCTTTGCTTGACTACATACAAATTGGCGTGGACTCGACGCATTTCTGGCACATCTGGAATCCACAGTAAGCTGGTTCGCATGCTATTCTCAGATGGGCTAGTCTACTTCATTCTCGCGTATGTGATCCGTGCCCTCCCTGGCTCATTTGACGCTTATGCACGGAGCAGGTTCTTGGCAAACCTATTGGCTATGATATTCATGATCATGAGCCTAAACGCGATCATGAGCATTATTTTCAACGTTCCCGCCACCATAGCCTCGACGGTGAGCCTTCAGTGGGCTCATCAAACCCCTCCTCATCTTTGCATCATAGATTATGGCTTCACGCGTGGTCCGTCGGCTCTATAATTTCAGTCTGGATGTCCCAGGGGGAGAGTAGGTGACATCTTGTTCGTAATTTATCAATAGCTCAGTTTGATCACCTAGTCATGTTGATCAGAGATCAGGCGGAGTTGCGTTCGCGAATCCATCCAGCGCACGCCCCAGGCTTGCAAGAGATCCTATGGCTATTCACGTGGAGGTGAGTGAGCTGTCCCATCAACGTTATGGCCACCTCGATATTTGACCGGCAGGTAGATGCACACCATCAAACTCATGCGCTCTCTGACGTCCCCCAGTACGCCATGAAGCCTAGCTGTAACTTCCTATCCCTTGACGACCACGGGGAGCATACTAAGCTCACTCATGTGCTCTGAGTGTCCTAGAATCAACTCATCCTGGCATGTGATTTTTGTGGCAAACAGTCGTGTAATTATACGCTCAGAAAGGGTGCTTCTGTTGTGTGCCAATCCTTGTGATGCACTGTATCCAGAATTCTAGCCATTCATCTGAACTTTCCAACGGCTTGAGCTCGGAAGCGATTACTTTACTAGCAAAGCAATCTGAAAGGCGCATCTGCGTGAATTCCCTGTGACGTACATCGATTCGTTGCTCTGCTAAGTCCTAACCCCTCGAGATGATGCTGCTCGCCCGTATTGGGCTTTCCCCAAACTTCAAATCATATCGGCGAGTCTCTCATACCTTGAAGCGGGTTGCATTCCCGCACCTTCCTCTAGTCGGCGCACCGTCGTGGGGCTCACGCGAGATTGGTGTGAATTCTGGATGAGATGGGACACCCAACCTCTCCTCTTCAAGGCGCGTCAAGAGAACAGCATGGATGGCGAAAGAAGGAAGAGGGGTGCCTGCGAGTTTTCCGGGATGTGCGTACCCAGGATGGACGTATGAATCATTGATTCCCAGGTCTCACTTCATAAGTTAATGGGGGGATCTCTCGGATCTGGGGCCCATATAGATTGGCCAGTGCAGGTTGACATCCCGCCATATTTTGCTACATGATGAACGGACTAGCAATAAAGCACCCCTCAGGGTTTTGTCCTTGCTTGGAGTACCTCGCTGGCTATCTCTAATAGTTTTTTCAGGACAGTAGAGGGACAAAAATGTATTTATTGTAAATTGTGTTTCAAAACTTTGCATTATGAAGTCAGTTTTCATTACCGGTGTAACGATAGTCATGGTCTTTGCTCGATCCGCTTCGCTTGCTCGAAAGAACAGGTTTTAAAAGGATACTAACGCCAGGAAGGGTACATAATGAGCGCGCCAAATGGCGGATACCTAGATCTTCTGAGCACCCACACCTTTTCGCACGCCCCAGACTGAGCAATACGATTGGTCACACCCTGTGAAAACTTGCTATGGCCCCCTGCTCCAACCGGGGACACCTGGTAGTGTATGGAGCCCCACACCCCCTATGTATATAGGGTGTGCATAAGAGCATTTTCCCTCGGACCGGTCGTCTCCGGACGACTGCCTTAGTGTGTTATGTAGGGCTAGCTTTGTCAGTTGCTACATAATGAATACACTTGTCTAAAAAAAAAGAAAACTTGCTATGTTTATTTGTGTTGCTGTATACGGGTCAAGAATACTCACATATATGCAAGAACTCACAGCGGTACATAATTGTTGACCTAGACGACACCAGTGGCCCATAGCTGTGGCATATGGGAACAGGCAATGACATGGCTGAGCATCCCAGGCCATACTCTGGCACAAATTCTTGTGAATCCAGTCTCATCTCGTGCTCATTTATTCGCACTGCTGCGTATTTCGTACCCACTCTCTGCTCGCACATCTAAACACAAATCTGCCGATACTAGCACAGTAAGTTTTCACAGGGCATGAGACTTGCAGACTTTGTGGTGTGCCAAAAAGTGCACACACTCGACCATGGCCGGCCCGTCGAAGCAGCGAAATACTCTCCACAAGGCAATAGAATCGCGACAGCCACTCAGGAATCCGTCCGAATCTGGGACAGCGACGATAGCCGCTTACTAGTTGATGTGAAAGTGGAACTGAGAGTGTGGCGTGGTCTGCTCTGGTTCAACAACGACTTCTTCGTCACTGACTCACAACCAAGGACAGCAAAGTCAGGAAAATTGACGCATCCACTGGGTCAACCGTCTCAGAGTGGTCGATTTCTAAAGCCAACTACTCACGTATTACCATGCCGCAACATGGACAATTCATAGCACACTCAACGGAAGCCAACATCACGTCCTGGGATACCTCCACGCACACCCAACTTGCCCTCATCCCGCGGCACACCGAATCGCATTCTCTGAAGACGACCAGCTTGCTATTGTTACAGATGAACAGAAAATCGTCATTAAATATCTTTATTTCATTGGAGTAAGTCCTCACACATCCAAGTTTCCCTCTCTAATCCGTACCTCATTCACAAGGAGCCCGACATTCGTATCGCGAGCGCTCCGCTTCATGCATGGAAATGTGGTCAGCTCACAAAGGCGGATGCGTTACTGAGTGCCATGGCCAAGGATACAGCCCATAATATTCTCGCTAGTCGTGCTCTTGTCCGTGCACACTTACAACAGTAGGAAGCAGCACTCATCGATGCCGAGGAGGTCCATTCTTTCTATTCTCGCATATATAGATACTGATACCCTTTCAATCCAAGTCGATCAAACTTCAGTCATCCCCCTTCGGTTATATTGCGAAATGTGTGGCTCTTGTTGGCAAGGGAGACACACGCGGGACGTCGAGTGTGCAACATCGCGTCTCTGCTCTTCCTAGATCACGTCGCCATTCTCCTTCTCATCAAGGTGTGTTTTCATGCAACACCCCCTGATTTCGTTTAGCTTCGTTCTTATCTTAGGCTGTTGTCCTGTCCATGACCGGAGAGCGCGACGATGCAATATCACGTATAACTGACCTCATTGCTATTAGGCCCTTGGACTCAACGCTCTACGTAGTCCAGGCACGTGAACCATACACTGTCAGTTGGTACCGTCACTGATATTTCTAATAGGCATATATGTGCCTTCTATATGGGAACCTGCATATGAAGAGTGGTGACTCCGAGCGTGTGATGCAGTCTTTTGAGAACGCGCGACGCAAACTCGATGGCCGCAAGGCACGACCACCTTTTATAATATCATTGGTATATCTCCTACTACATTGCTCGAAATTGATTCTGATTTCTCACAGATTTCGGGATGGAAATTTGATGACCTTGCAATCGCCCTTCAGGTACGATTGTGCGAGACCCTTCTTTCTGTTGGTCGCACCAAAGAGGCTGGCGACTCTGTACTGCGCGTCGTGGATCAGGAGATTTATATGACCGAGTCTATCAAGACGTGGATTTCTGGTGAGTTGTTGTTCTCCGTATTCTTTTGTCATATCTCAAATTTTAGGTAAGACTTGATGCAACAATGTCTTTTTACAGTGGAAACAGAAAACGTGTGCCCGATGACCACTAGCCACAGCAATGGATCACATCCTATGACGCCACTTTTGAGAGAGTGGGCAAGATCAAGACTGACAACTGGGTCGTGGAAAGATGCCTTGATCGCCGCAAGTGGCATAAGCATTCTTTTTCCTTCAATCCCTTGCGTAGCTGACTTTAATTCGGCACGTAGTTTACAGTCCCGAGATTCACCATTTATCAAGTCGTATGTGAGCATCTCAATGTGACCGACCATGTAGTGGACGTAGTCTCATGTTTCCACGAAATGCGTGACAAACTTGTCCAGGAAATGGATGGCGAACAAGCAAATTGGACTCGAGGTGAGTGATCGTGTCAAACCTAGAGGGTCTGCATGGATAACTTTTATTAGATTTTGAATCGAGATGCCGCGGTAAACTAGAGGACCTCGGGGATCGTTCCATGATTGCTCGACAATATGATGAAGCCATCTCGCGGTACACGACTGCACTAACGCTAAATTCCACTACCCCGCAGGACCTGCTGGGAAAGCAGAGCAAGGCACACTCAAGCAAAGGAGAATGGGTGAATGCCTTGAATGATCCAAACGAAGTAGCTCCCTCCAACTTGTTCCAGATCTGATGTGCTGATAGGTGTCGCTCAGGTGATCAAGCTCGATCCATCCTCCCCATTAGGCTATGAGAGGAAGCATGCCGCTTTACTCGGTATAGGACACCATGATGATGCAACAGACACATTCGAAGCAATGCTATTGAAGATGTCGAAATCATCTGATCCAGGCATACGTGGTGGGGGCAATCGTGTCATGAAAAAATTATTTTATTGATCTCCTCTTGTAGAACGATCCCGCCACTATGTCAGGCCAGAAAAGACGAAAGAGATGGTTCGCACAACTATCCAGGATGCAATTCGTGACTCCCCACCAGTTCTCATCGACACCATTCATGGTCATCTCTGCGACAAATCGGCGCAGGCGTCTACTTTCGAAGCGATGCCTGCCTTCACAAAGCTTATCTTGTCCATGACCATGCACATCGATCACCCCCGTATCGAGCACTCTATGAGCGAATCAGCATCGTAGGGCATAAATCTAGGGCGGAATTGAATAATTACCAATGATCGGAGGAAACCTAACATCACTCCCGGATGGGTGGAGCTGCTTCCCCCCAACTCGACGACCCGCCGCTGCCTCTTGCGCATAGAATGCGTCAATAAGAAATGCAATTACGCCCATCGTA
The DNA here is from genome assembly GCA_038091195.1 of Phylloporus rhodoxanthus. Classification (NCBI taxonomy): domain Eukaryota; kingdom Fungi; phylum Basidiomycota; class Agaricomycetes; order Boletales; family Boletaceae; genus Phylloporus; species Phylloporus rhodoxanthus. The sequence goes on along the minus strand of JBBPNZ010000697.1, from coordinate 1,157 downwards.
AGTGCAGTCTTGCCAACTCCAACGGCATCAGCGATGAGGACTCCTGGTAGCCCATCCACGATGGGCTCAGCAGTAAATGTCTTGTCGACGATAGCGGCAACACCAACCAGTTGGTACCAGAGTAGACGTAGTGGTTTCATGTCCGGGTTCCCAGAGACAAACTGCTTTGCACTGTTGGCATCCCATGCACATAACCCAGAAGTAGACCGAAACATGGCGAATAGCGCGGGGCATGCATCCGGAAAGTTCAGTAACCTTGTCAGTGCTTCTTCGGAGTGTTGGGAGAATTTTTCAACCCCAAGATCCGCAAGTGCGGACCAGGCCTCCTGTGCACCCGCATCCGAGTTGAGAACGCTCCTTAGCTCATTTCCCGCATCCGTGTGGAAGCCGAACAGTTGGATATATGTGGCCCAGATCTCTTTGATGTCCCCAGCAGCAGTTAAAGCGATACCTTTCACATTGGCTACCCGCCCCCTCCCACGACGTTCTGGAAGGCTCTTTGTGAGATTGAGTAAGTCTAAACGTTGTGGGCCTGATACCCACTGGCATCTGTCATCGCTTCAGGAATTATAATCCTGTCTGATGGTAGCTTTCTTGAAACCTGGATTGCATTTTGCAGTATATCTTCAAGCCCGGTCATCATTTCATGTATACCACCCTCCGCTTCTTCCTCTTTAGGGAACCAATAGGTGGCGTCCTTGTACGCTTTCAATGCTCTGATAGCATCCCGAACTTCACGGGATGTAGGTTCTTCCCTTTTCTCGATTTCTACAGCGTATGGTCAACGTCAGTTGCCTGGAAGTATACCCAATTCATTAGTGTTTACCGGCGAAGGCACTCTGAGCCATAAGTTTTTTGTGAGTGAGCGTTTTGGCAGCCCGGCCATACCTCTTCCGCTCGCGCTCCCACTCATGATGTATAAGAGTGTTGACCGCCTCTTTGAATTCCCCCACAACACGTGAACTTGCGAGGCAATTATCACCGAAGACTGTGCATGCGATACTGTCGAGCGCACCATCGGCGTCAGACTGGGGGGGGAAATCGTCCAGTTTGTCCTTCCGACTCCAAATGAGGGCATGTGGGGATAGTCCCTCATCCTCCAATGCCTTCTGGACACGGCGATATATTGCTGGATTGAAGCCGTAGGATGCGTGCCA
>JBBPNZ010000696.1:0-15141 GCA_038091195.1 Phylloporus rhodoxanthus | reverse complement strand
ATTCAGAATGATGCTGATCTCTGCCTGTCTCTTTCACCCTGCTGCTCTCTCATTCATAGGATGTAAGTGGTCTGATTGTGATTGGGGAATTTAGAATGATGCTGATCCCTGCCTGTCTCTTTCACCCTGCTGCTCTCTCATTCATAGTTTGTAAGTGGTCTGATTGTGATTGGGGAATTTAGAATGATGCTGATCCCTGCCTGTCTCTTTCACCCTGCTGCTCTCTCATTCATAGTTTGTAAGTGGTCTGATTGTCATTGGGGAATTCAGAATGATGCTGATCCCTGCCTTTCTCTTTCACTCTGTTGCTCTCTCATTCACAGTTGGTAAGTGGTCTAATTGCTATTATGGAATTTTGAGTACCACTGATTTCTTGTTATAGAATGTAAATAACCTGATCATTTTTTTGAGATTTCATATATATAGTGCTCATCTCTCCTTTTTTTTCTTTGTAGAATGTAAGTAATTTGATTGATATGTTGAGATGGTACTGTCATACTATATAGCTGGTGTGTCTCAATTATCATATATCTCCCTGATTGCTAACTTGATATTTTAGGATGTAAGTTCTACTTTAAAGATATACTTCTGAATTATTGCTTATTATTCCTAATGAAGCTGGTAAGGGAATAAAATTACTTTCTTGACACTATTCTCTTACTCATGGTTTCACATATTGCAGAATGTATGTTACTGTATATGATTGTTTTATGTTTATTGCTGGTTGAAACAGATTTATATAGTTAACAAGTCCCTCAAAGGTAGTTGATTTATTACCTCAGTTAACTCAGTCACTAATTTCATCAAATATTTAGATGGATACAACAGCATATATACCATCTAGTTCAGCATCAAGTGTATGCTTCTTTATTCATTTTTATATATATGGATTCTCTGATATTACATAGTCTTTTGGTGTCAGTCCATGGAAGGAGGCTCTTGAGGCTGGCATTGGTTAGTTTCAAACAAATTATTTTCCTATGACAATAATATTTTCAGGTTATGCTCTAATTTTGGAATACTCCTTCTTCCTACACCAGCAGAAGATTCAGGATCCACTTACAACAGCAGCTAAGCAGTACAAATCATCTGGAGTATCTGCTAAAGTTGCCAAAGCACTCACTGAGTCCTACCCTCAATTCAAGCCACAGGAGGAGAAGATGATGTCTGAATCCCTTATGAATCTGATTTCTGAGCATATCATCTGTAAGTCATAAAATGCTTGTTTGTGAATATTTATTGAAAATTCAGTAGCCAAGCATGTCAATAAGTGAAAGATTTGTGTTTGTGATTGTCAGGATGCAGAGTGTCTTGTAAGATAAGGAATGGGCATTGTTATGTGTACTTCGGTGGAAACTGAGTGGAAAGGAATATGCAAATTTGTCAGATTTGTCTAATCAATGTCTTGCTGGTGTACTATTGAGCTTTTTGAGATTTGAACTTTTACTTGGTACTCCTCTAGCCTACTACCTTGAATCACAAAAGGAATGTAGATTTGTCCAAGGTAAACATGTAATGTGAAGATAGTATGCTGATCTGTTGCAATGGTTTCTCACCAACATTAGACTACAAGGCTTAACAGTTTAGCTGATACCTGTTCACATCAATCTGGTCAGCCTATCTGTCAGACCTGTGCCATGACAGACCTGACAATGACCATGGAGTGCCCAGTGGTTGTAGGCCTCCTGTTGTGTATCATATTGGAGTGCATGTTTAGGTGTGATATACTGTACAGTGCTGTGTGCATTCACAGTGCTGCCTGCCTTGGATGCTTCAAATGTGGATCTGCAGAAATTGATTCAGTGTTGAACAAGAGGTGTCCTATATCAAATTTGTCAACATTGCCCCACACCATCACAAAAGTTGCAGAAAAATGACATTATAAAACAGGGTTATGTCATATGGTATCTGTGTTGCTAGGCTTTGTTGGCAATGTTGTGTTGAGAAATATTCACCCATGCAATCCCAGTAAATGTGAACCCAGCACTTTGGACAATTATAGACATTGCAGACACCAAAGACATGGAGCTTCAATCAGACAGCACAAGATAATTAACACAAAGTAGACATGTCATTTCCAAGTGATGACAGTACACAATACATCAATGTCTGAATCCATCTATCTGGCATAATATAGTTGTGCAAGATATACTGATGCCAAAGGAGTCCAAGTCCATGTGGTTGACAAGTGCAAGAATGCAGTAGTGGAGTAATATGAGAGCAGACAGTGATGCAATGAGTTGACAATAGGTTGACAAGAGCAAGAATCCAATAGTGATGCAATGTAAATGGATGAATCATAAAAGCAGACAGCAATGCAACAAATTGATGAGAATTAAAGAGTCTTGTGGTATAGAAATGGGCTAAGCAAAACAGAGCATCTGAAAACAGAATCTGCCAGTGAGGATTGAATGGTAATACAATGATGGCAGCTGGGCCATTACTGTCTTTGACTCAGTGATAGGACAAATCTCACCATTTGACACATTATATACCTTGAACAGTTACTTTTTGCTTTTCCTGTAGCAAGTCCACCCCTGCTTCTCCTTTTCCTTGGGGCCTTCATCCACTGGGTCTTCATGATCATCAACTGAAAAGGCAATAGCCTTTTCCTTTCCTTTTCTTTCCTTTTTGCTGGAATCAACATGTTATCTTCTTTTGCACTGGTGTTTCTTCATCAGCATCAGACACAACAGTGAGCCTGTGCTTGGCTGGTGCCAAGGCTGTTGCATGGTTCTGTTCACTCCTCCCTATAGAATGGCTGGGACTCTCAATATCTGACAGCTCACTGAGAGCAGGCCCAGCTGTCAAGATAGTGTTGTTGGGGATGTGTTGGTGAGGTGATGACATGGGTATGGAGATAGAGATATGAGAATGAAGAGAGCTGAAGTAGTCATTGTAGCTCCTGTTGCTGCTGAGCTGGATATAGTAGTAGCCACCACTGCAGTCAAGGTAGACTCGGATGTCCCCAACAGCAAGTCATATGGTTGTCAAGGGGATGATGGGGGGTGGTGTAATATGGCCAGTGCTAGTGGATTACTGTTCATGAACTGTAGAATCAGAGATTTTGTTGGCAGCAGTGACCCAAGCTGTAGCCTGAGCATGCACTGTGTTGTAATCTCATCTTGTATGGGTGAGATAGTCAGTAGCTTACATAAGCAAGGCCTTATTTCGGCCTGCTAATACTGTAGTTTTTCTTTAGTGACTACACTATAGTTTTCTATAGATTATGAGCCCTGCATAGCACAGGTAGATCACTCAACAAGTCGAAATGGAATATTTTGATACTCCCAAACTCTTACCAGATGGTAGCAACTGGTTGGAATGGCATGCACAAGTTGAGCAAGCCATTTTTGCACATGGACTGCAAGATTACCTTGCAGGAACTTTGATACACTTGGACTGACAGCACACAGCCATAGCCAAATGGCTTGTAGCTTTAAGCTTACCAGACTCCATCCTAATTGACTTATTTCATCTGACTACAGCTCATGAACTATGGCAATCCCTCAACATTAGGTTTGCCAGGTCTTACTGTACTGCTGAATATACCATACTGCTGTCATATGTATGATTTTGAGTTACTTGTAAGTCCGACTCTGCTACCTCCACTACTCCAGACCTCTCTCCTTCAGAACTCTGGTGCATTCTCTACCAAGATGCCACCAGGAGTCTCCAGACTTTTACCTTTGTTCTTTTTATATCTTTCTCCATTCTGTTCCTTGTATCTTGACACTTTTGTATTAGGCTTGCCTCTTAGATTCGACTGCAGCTGTGTTCAACTGCAGACATAGCTCCAGCTTACTTTCCCTCCATTTCTGCCTTTGTCCATATATGAGTATTTTCCTAACTCTGCCTCTGTATATAAACCCTCTGTACTTGATACTTGTACTCTAGTTTGAATATTAACTTAGATTCCACTCCTCCACTCTCGTCCATCTCTGATCTCCAACCTTCCATCCAAATTTGGGGACATGACATTAACAAGGGCACACCACATATGGTGAAGCCATAGTCCCTTCTGACCAAAACTCTGGAGTTCTGGAGTGAAGAAGGTTATGACACTCAGTAACCAAACAGAGTGACTGAGGTATTAGGGATCTACCTGAAGAAGGTTATGACACTATAGGTAGATCAGTATAAGCTAAGTAACCAGAAGGATGTTTTCACCTCAGTAACCAAACAGAGTCACTGAGGTGGAATGTGTGAAGAAGCAAGTGTAAAAGTAGTATGACATGATTACATAAGTGTGGCAGTGCAATGCAATTGCACATATTCCAACACTCCCCCTCAAGCAGCATGGAGTTTCAAGGCCATGGTGAAGTGTTTTGCTTTGACACTGGGCAGTGCTTTGGTGAGAGTGTCAGCTATCATATTGTCTGTAGGGCAGTATAGTAGTCGAATAGGCCCATGGTTGACAGCAAAATGAATAAAATGGTACCATATATCGATATGTTTTGTGCATGCGTGATAGGCTCCATCCTTGGCTAAGGCAATTGCAGATTGATTGTCGCAGTGGAGCGTGATCAGGTGTTCTAGCAGTCAAAAGATTTCCTGTAGTAGGTGATGAAGCCAAATGGCTTCTTTAGCAGCATGTGTTGTTGCAACATACTCAGCTTCTGTGGTCGAAAGTGTCATCAGTTCTTGTTTCTTCGATGACCAAGATACTATTCCACTATCCAACAGAAAGGTGTAGCCAGAAATGGCATGCCTATGCTCCTGTGATGTGCCATCTGCATCTGTAAATCCTTCGAGCCCAACCTTTCCACCACTGTAGGTAAGCATGAACTTCTTCATGCTAAGGATGTAGTGAAAGATCCATTTGACTGCTTCCCAATAAGCAGGGCCTGGAACTGTGGTGAACTGTGCTACCATTGTGATAGTGAAAGCAATGTCGGGGTGTGTGGCAATGGCTAGGTGCATGAGGGATCTGATGGCCTTGTGATAAGGCACATTTTTCATCAGCGCACGTTCTGTGATAGATTTGGCAGCTTGCTTTGTTGACAGCTGGGGATTTGGATCCATAGGGATTGAGACTGGTTTCGAGTTGGCAAAGTTGTATCTCATCAGGATACCATCAATATAGGCTTCTTGTGAGAGTGATAGAGTGTGTGATGTGTGATTGCGAGTGACTTTCATGCCAAGGAGCAAGGAGATTGGTCCAAGATCCATGAGTTTGAATCGTTGGGTGACATCAGCTTTGAAGCGTTGGACTAGCTTCTTATTGCTCCTGGTCACTGTGCAGTCATCCATGTGTGAAGTGAGAATTAGTATCTCAATGCCGATGTGTCTGTAAAAGATGCCCCAGTTGGACTTAGTGCAATGGAATCCCAGACTCTCCCGTAGTTGGCAAAGCTCTTTGTACCATTTCAGAGCTCCTTGTTTTGACCCATAGAGTGTGATGCGGAGTCGAGCAACCACTTGTTTGAGTTTTGGGTTGACTTTGAGGCCAGGAGGTAGTTGCATGTAAATTACCTCATCATCATCAAGTTTTCCATTGAGGAAGGCACTCTGGAAGTCAAAAACGTCTATGTCCCAATTGTTATGGGCTGCGATGGCAAGGATTGTGCGTAGGGAGGCAAGGTGGGCGATGGGCATGTAGGTGTCATAGTAGTCAACTCTGTAGACTTGGGAATAGCCCTTGGCAATGAGCTGGGCTTTGTATCATTTGACTTCACCGTTAGCGTTGTGTTTAATATGGAATATCCATTTGCAGCTGACAACGTTGGCTTTGGGCAGGCATTCGACGATTGTCCAGGTGTGTGCGTTCTCTAACGCTGCTAACTCCTTCTGCATAGCCTCTTCCAACTTTGGCCAATCTGGTCTTGCATGTGCTTCCTCGACTGTCACAGGGTCTGTGCCCTCTATCTCTGCTGTTGCTGCTACCATCACAAATACCTCCTCATTGTCTTCATCAAGTCCCCCATTGTCCCTCAATAGGCCTAACTTGGCAGCCAGGTTTGTTGATTCTCGTGAGGCAGGTTGCATGCCTTGAGGTAAGGACTGGTTCCCTCATCCATCTGCTGACCCTTCACCTTTGCACAGGCATTTGGCATATGATGTCTCAATTCGGACATGACCAGAATGACGCGGTGGAGTGGGAGGTTTGAAATCAGGTCTGAGATGGTCCTTTTGTGGGTTCTGAGGTGCATTGCTAGCGTCTGTTTGTTGATCTTTGCACTGGTCGTTTGTAGGCGCTGGAGCCTGTAACTCCCCCTCAATCTGCACAGTGGACAATGGCACTTGCTGCTCCCCTTGCTTGTCAGCAGTCCCAGCCACTGCTTTAATGATGACGGCGATGTCTGTATCGCCAAAGCGCATGCTGCACTTGACGCTTACATGTCGGGTATCTGCCCAGTACACATGATGGCTGTTGCTATTGGCATCAAATCCTACCCAGCACCCCTCCTTTGCGTGCACATCCAGTTTGGAGCCAGTAGGGTCATGTACCTTGACTTTGCAGCCCCAAGGAGGTATGTGTGCAAGATTCAGCTTGCACTTGTGCAAGAGCTTATAGGGTGTCTTGCCACCTAGGGTGCGGGTCATCGTTCAGTTCTTCAGCCAGACGATGTGCAGGATGGCCTCACCCCACAATGTTTTAGGCAGGCTGCTATCATGTAGGATAGCATGGACACATTCAACTAGTGTGCGGTTTAAGCACTCTGCCATGCCATTGTGTTTTGGGGTGTTGTGTACAGTGAGTTTGCATTCCGTTCCTTTGAAGCGTAAGTGGCAACTGAACTCATCACTCAGGAACTCTCCCCCTCTATCTGAGCATAGGCATTTGATTTTCGTGCTGAATTGGGTTTTTGCCCATGCCTCAAAGCCCTGATAAGCGGCGAAGGTTTCATTCTTCATTTTTAGGAGGCGCAGGGTCGTATAGCATATGTGATCGTCAGTGAACGATACAAAGTACTTGCGATGCACTGGCATTCAGATGGGTGACGGGCCCCACAGGTCCGAGTGTACTTCATCACTGAAGGCATCCTTGCAAGGTGGGTCATGTATTTTCCCAATAGGCAAACGAGTGGCTTTTGTGTATTTGCAGGATTTGCATGGACCCATGGATGTACGTGCAGGATCTAGAATTACACCAGCTATGGCACCTTCACAGATTGTTTGGCGAATGGACTCAGGTCCAATATGCCCTAAGAGTACATGCAGCTCTTGCATTGAATACTGATCATTTGCACGAGCGGTTGCAGTGTACAATCCTCATGGTGATTTGAGTGTGTATAGCCCATGGTTGGCCAGTATATTTGCCACCTGTCGCTTTTTCAAATTGAAGATATGGCATCACAAATCACGGAAGAGTGCAGCATAGCCTGCATTGTCTAGGCAGCTGATTGATATGAGGGTTACACCCAATTTTGGTGTGTACAATATGTCTTTTAACAGGACATGTGTTGTGGTCTGACCATTTGGTATTGTTATCAGCAGGCTTCCTTTTCCAGTTGCCTCGAAGATGTGTTTGTCAGCTGCAGTGATGGGTTTGGATGCGATAGAGGTGAAGTCAATAAATTGGCTCTTCAGAGATGACATGTGACGAGTTGCACCAGAGTCGAAAAGAATGATATGATTTGTGCGATCATTTGCCTTGTGTGTGACTGAGACGTAGTCAAGGCTAGTGGAGTCTTCATCTTGAAGTTTGTCAATCTGTGCCATCCAAACACCATCTGGTTCTTCTGCATTTGCAGTAGCAGCCGCTGTCTTTTCACTTTGCACCTTGTTGCCCTCTTGGCCCTTTGTCTTTCCATTCCCATTGCTTCTGTTGCCCTCGCCTTTCCCCTTTTTGTCAGAGTTCTTGGGACATTGTTTTTGCCTGTGTCCTGTTTCCCCACAATCATAGCACTTGCCCTTGAAGGCAGGTTTGCCTGATGATGATGCAGAGTATGCGCTGTCATCATTTCCAGCTGAGTGAGTTTTTCATGTCTGCATTATCTGATGGTTATATTCATCAGTGACTCTAGACATGATGTCATCAGAGTGTAGCTTGACTTTGCTCATTCAAGTGGAGATTGTGAGAGAGGAAACAATGGCATCATAAATAGGAGGGAGGGATAATGTGATGATGTGGATGAGTTTTTTATTGGAGATATTTTCGCCAAGTGCAGCAAGTTCTTCACGCATGGTGCGTATCTTGTCAAAGTGCTTGCAAACATTATTTTTCTCATGACAGCGTGTTTCAGAGAGTTCATGGCGCAGGTCGAGAGCAACAGGTCGAGAGTGTTGTTGGAATTCCTTGATAAGTAGGTTCCACATCTTGTGGGTGGTGCTGACACGCCATGTGCGCATGCATAGTGAGTCCTTCATTGAGCTGTTGAGGTACGAGCACATGCTAGCATCACCTTTTCTCCATTTTACAAGTTCTGCAGGATGTTCATCTATCGCTTTTTGTTCTTCTGTGTCTGGTACCCATTTTTGGGTCTTGCCTTCCCAAGAATCTACAGGTAGCTTTGATGTTCCATCCAGATAACCTAGCAAGTCTTTCGACATGGCTATCGTCTTGATTTTCATCTGGTACAGAAGCCAGTTGGTCCTGCTAGCTTTCAAGATTGGGATTCTGGGCTGGTCGTCTTTCATGTACACGGACATGTTTGCTTGTGCTATTAATGGAGTTTTTGTGCAGGTTAGCAGGCAATGCCAGGGCTCATAACCTGAAGAAGGTTATGACACTCAGTAACCAAACAGAGTGACTGAGGTATTAGGGATCTACCTGAAGAAGGTTATGACACTATAGGTAGATCAGTATAAGCTAAGTAACCAGAAGGATGTTCTCACCTCAGTAACCAAACAGAGTCACTGAGGTGGAATGTGTGAAGAAGCAAGTGTAAAAGTAGTATGATATGATTACATAAGCATGGCAGTGCCATGCAATTGCACATATTCCAACATGGAGTTCTCTCAGGAGTTGACCCAGTCTTGACAACCACTGAATATATAGTACCATACCACTGAATACATATACTATACTGCTGAATACACCATACTGCTAAATATACTGCACTGTTGAATATACTGCACCACTGAATGTACTGTATTGCCAAATGTACCACACTGCCAAATGTACTGCACCACTGCTGATTATACCACCATAGCTAGGTGATACTGCTGTTCTGCTGTTTTTGGCTGTACCATAGCAATTGTTCCATTGGCTCACCCATTACCATCAGTAGTATTTGCCATTGGCTGATCAATATCTACCAGCATGGGTCCTATGGGCCCCCCAATATGCATTGACTCTCCCACCATACAGTAGGTCATTCAATCCATATTGGCACTGCGAACCTTGGCCCACCCACATGTACTGTCACTTCCCTCATCAGCCCACCCATACATCTTGCCTATCTCCCATTGGCCCAACCATCTCCATCATCAACCATCTAATCAGCCAATCCACTGCTGTGGTTACCCTATTCCTTGGTCCATCTAATCATCTCACCATACATGCCATTGGCCCACCACTATACATAGCTACAGCCCAATGGCCTATCCATATATGTCAGTACCTTATCCATCAGCTTATCCATTCCAATTGTCTGCCATTTCTTAGCTACAGGTACATACATTATCTTCACCTGCATGAATGGTCAACAGATCTCTATTGGTGTTCACTCAATCAGCCCACCCATCAGTTCACCTATTCATCCCTTGGCCCCTTCATCTCCACTGCCATTCTATCCATTAGCCCATTCATCCCAATTGGCATTTTTACTTTCAGCCAATGACTATACCTACTCATTGGTCCATCTGTCTACCCCACTCCATACCTTGGCCCATCTGTCTTTATTTTCATACTCCAACTACCCTATTTCACTACTCATTTTCACTAATTATGCACTCAGCCCATCCATCTCTATTGCCCATCCATAGGCCCATCCATCTCTATTGGTGGTTCACCCTTCCTTGGCCAATGTTTGGCTGGCCATCTCACATGGCTGTTTTGCACCCTTCAGCTCCCTGTCTTTGTTATGTTTGTACCAGGTAGGTCCAAACGTAGACTTGAAGAAAAGCTAGTTTGTCAATTCTGGTTCTAGTCACTCCAAGTCTTTGGAGATTTGGTGAAGCTATCAGTCATTGAACACAGAGTAAGACAAAGAACAGAGTTTTATTGACATAGATGACAAGTAAGATCTAGCTTGAGCTACACCGAGACAACCATATGTATTTAAGGGATGGGAATGCTATCCTAAAAGAGAATCAGGTGGTGTAGTATAGCAACTGTGGAATGTGAAGAGGAACTGTGGGCTGTGGGATCAAAGGGAACTGTCATGAAAGATATCTGAGTTGAGTTGGATCAGAAAGGTAAGCAAGAATGAGTAAAGATATCTGAGTTGGGTCAGATCAGGAAGTTATGCAATGTTGATGCTTAATGGGCATACATTCAAAAGAGAAAGAAGAATAACCCTAACAAAGAGAAAAGAAGGAAACATATGAGGATAGGGAGAAAGAAATGTAACAGTCTTCATCAGTATAAGTGACTGAAGGGGCTCTGAATTAAACATAGGATACCTCTTGTTCAACACTGAATCAATTTCTGTGGACCCATGTTTCCAGCATCCAAGATGGGCAGCACCATGAACACACACAGTGCTATATATCATGCCTGAACATGTGCTTCAATGTAATATATGATGCATGATCATTGTCATGCCTGTCATGGCATGGGTCTGACAGATAGGCTGACAGGATCAACACAAATAGGTATCAGCTAAGCCATTAAGCCTCATAGTCTAATGTTGGTGAGAAACTGTTGCAACAGATCAGCATACTATCTTTGCATTGCACATTTACCTTGGACAAATTTACTTTCCTTTTGTGATTCAAGGTAGGCTAGGGGAGTACCAAGTAAAAGATCAAACCTCAAAAAGTTTAATAGCACACCAGCAAGATAGTGATTGGACAGATCTAACAAATTTGCATATTCCTTTCTACTCAGTTTCCACCAAAGTATGTACACATAGCCCATTCCTTATTTTACAAGACACACTGCATCCCGATGATCACAGACACAAATATTTCACCTATTGACATGCTTGGCTACTGAATTTTTAATAAATATTCACAAACAAGCATTCTATCACTTACAGATGATATGCTCAGAAATCAGATTCATAAGAAATTCAGACACCACCTTCTTCTCCTGTGGCTTGAATTCAGGGTAGAACTCAGTGAGTGCCTTGGCAATTTTAGCAGATACTCCAGATGATTTGTACTGCTTAGCTACTTTTGCAACTGGATCTTGAATCTTCTGCTGGTGTAGAAAGAAGGAGTATTTCAAAATTAGGAGATAACCTGCAAATAACAATTATTGTCATAGGAAAATAATTTGTTTGAAACCAACCAATGCCAGTCTTGAGAGCCTTCTTCCATGGACTGACACTGCCAAAAGGGAGGTGGAACTAGGGTAATATTAGAGAATCCACATACATAAAAATAAAATAAATACATATACCCTTGATGTTGAACTAGATGGCATGTGTACTCTGTGATCCATCTAAATATTTGATGAAATTAGTGATCAAGTTGACTGAGGTGATAAATCAACTACTTTTGAAGAATTTGTTATCTATATAAATCTGTTTCAACCAGCAATAAACACAAAACAATCATATAACATACATTCTACAATATATGAAAATTTGAGTTAAAGAATAATATTGAGAAGGAAATTGTATTTGCTCACCACCTTTAGTAACAATAACAAGCAATAATTTAGAAGCATATCTTTAATGTATAACTTACATCCTAAAATATCAAGTTGGCAATCAAGAAGATATATGGGGATTGAGACACACCAGCTATATAGCATGACAGTTTAGTACTACCATCTTGACATATCAATGAAATTACTTACCTCCTATAAAGGAAAAAAAAGGAAAGATCAGCACTATATCAAATCTCAAACAATAATCAGGTTATTTACATTCTATAATATGAGATCAGTGGTACTTCAAATTCCCTGATAGCAATTAGACCACTTACTGGCTATGAATGAGAGAGCAGCAGGGTGAAAGAGACAGGCAGGGATCAGCACCATTCTGAATTCCCCAATGACAATCAGACCACTTACAAACTATGAATGAGATAGCAGCAAGGTGAAAGAGACAGGCAGGGATCAGCATCATTCTGAATTCCCCAATCACAATCAGACCACTTACCCCCTATGAATGAGAGAGCAGCAGGGTGAAAGGGACAAGCAGGGATAAGCATCATTCTGAATTCCCCATTGACAATCAGACCACTTACCCACTATGAATGAGAGAGCAGCAGGGTGAAAGAGACAGGCAGGGGTCAGCATCATTCTGAATTCCCCAATGACAATCAGACCACTTACCCACTATGAATGAGAGTGAAAGAGACAGGGAGATATCAGCATTATTCTGAATTCCCCAATCACAATCAAACACCTTACTTCCTGTGAGTATAATAGAAACAAACATGAATCAGATTATACTAAGCAACCAGAAGGCTTTTTACCTCTGTGTGTGGAAACCATGATGTAGTTCCATGAAACAATGTCTGTTGCTCTTCAGTACTGAATGTTGAATTAAACCTATATTTATGAATGACCAATGGTAGTAGCAGTCTATAAAGGAATCAGTATGTTGATCATTACTATTCACAAAAATATAAATATTTACTCACTTTTCCATACAATATGTACTTGATGCAGAGCAACATGTTGGAATGCTAAGTGTTACGCCTTTTCCTCCCTATTCTCTTTCGCCTCTTCTTAGGAGGGATGCTAGCTATGTTCTTCACCTTATTCTGGTACTTCGCACATTGACTCATTCCGTTTACGTTTGCATCCGATCCAACTCGGATATCTCTCACTCTACGATTACTCATCCAGTGTTCGATCTAACTCGGATGTACTCATCGCCTCTTTCCACAGTCGTTTGGCTGTACTCTTTTCACTTTCCGCAATTCGCCGTCCCCTTTCTTATACTGATACTTCCCTTTCACTTTCTACTTTCGGGAACTGTCTCTTTCCTTGTTCGTCCTCTCTTGGTCCATGCTCGCATCTTATCTAGTATAAGTATGAGTTTGTCTTCACTTGTATTTCCTTAGTCTTGATCTGTGCAATACTAGCGTATTATCAAGTCCTCAGCCTTGCGACTTCCTAAGTCAAACTCGTCGCCCTCGTCCTACTTCAAGGAAACCCCTTGAAGAAGTCCTCGTACTCATTTCGTTCCAGGAAACCCCTGAACGACCTTCGTCCCTCGTCGCCCTCGTCTTGCTCCAGGAAACCCCTGAGCAACCCTCAGTCCTCCTCGTTCCTCTTGAGTTGGTCTCTTCGTGAGTATCACTCGAGGCAACCAGTCTAGGAGTGAAACCCGTTGTGTACGCTACGCGTAACACTAAGTAGTAATTAGTAACATTTGCATCACTTCCTCATTCAAGGCTGCTGCAGTTCTCTTTAAGAGCATCCCACATCCACTGTCAGATTCATGCATGTCTATAGAAAAGAAATTGAACCACACTACAAAAGACAGGATGACTATACTTACTTTGCAATTCTATATAATCCTTTGAAGGATACTTCCTTGTTTTCAGCCTTTCCCATGCAGTGTTGTTTCTCAACATCTCCATTGCATACTTCTTGACCTTCAGGAGCTGCTCTTTTAGAGGTAATTTCCTTTCATTTGGTTTGAGTTTTTCAAAAGCCATGGCCAACAGCACATCACACTTTGTGAACACAAGGATAATGGGCACTGCAAATTATTGTAATTGAGATAAGATGTCAAGCATGCTAAAGCATGTTACCATTTCTGGTGTCACACTTGTCAAAAAACTTTTCCTCTGCATATAACACAGTGCAGTGGTACTAGTCCATTGAGATATGATACCTATTCAATCACAAGTTTTCTTTAGTGTACTGTAAGTTTGTTATGTCTCTTTATCATATAGTGTTACATTTCTTTCTCCCTATCCTCATATGTTTCCTTCTTTTCTCTTTGTTAGGGTTATTCTTCTTTCTCTTTTGGATGTACACCTATTAAGCATCAACATTGCTTAACTTCCTGGTCCAACCCAACTCGGATATCTTTACTCATTCTTGCTTATCTTCCTGATCTGACCCAACTCGGATATCTTTACTCATTCTTGCTTACCTTTCCAATCTAACTCAACTTGGATATCTTTCGTGACAGTTTCCTTTGATCCCACAGCCCACAGTTCCTTTTCACATTCCACAGTTGCTGTACTATGCTGCCTGATTCTTTTTCAGGATAGCATTCCCATCCCTTAAATACATATGGTTGTCTTGGTGTAGCTCAAGCTAGATCTTATTTGTCATCTATGTCAATAAGACTCTGTTCTTTGTCTTACTCTGTGTTCAATGACCGATAGCTTCACCAAATCTCCAAAGATTTGGAGCGACTAGAACCAGAATTGACAAACTAGCTTTTCTTCAAGTCTACATTTGGACCTACCTGGTACAAACATAACAATCTCACCCTCATGTCTCCTAGCAACTCTGGATCTGACACCTTAGTGGCCAACAGCATCCACTCTGACTCTGATTCGGATAAGTCTGTAGAACTCACTCTTCATTTGCATGGACTTCATCTCATGTGTACATTGTAAAATCTGCCCATTAGAGTACATTCCATCTATTCATCCTCAGTAGACAAAATATATGTACATCAATGTATGGGTTAACAAAAAATTGATTACATGCAATGCCAATGTTGTCCACTGTCCACTCTGAATCAGTTTCCTGACTGAAATCAGAGATGAGGTGACAACCATGCACTATCTTGTGCACTGGTATCACTTCCCCATGTCATGTATGCATCTGGCTTGATCATGAAACCATGTACAGTCCACTGTATACATCCTTTGCCCAGAATGGCATGAACCATTCTATGGAGGCAAGTGGTCTCTTGGTGTGCTTGTGTGATGGGAAATAATCTGGAATGATGAAGATAGCAAGTACAGTGACCTCAAAAACCCTTTCCATACTAACCTGGATAGCAGTGCGCGAAGCACACTGCCAAACACCGTGTGAATCTCGCTTAGCTTTGGTGGAGTTATAAATAGTACATACCCTTGGCTACAATATTGCCCCTTAGATCATGTGATTTGGTTCACAGGGTATGGAGATATGGTCAATTCAAAACAGCAATGTCATGG